>PVJS01014176.1:6195-27970 GCA_004027185.1 Glis glis
TGTGTGTGTGTGTGTGTGTGTGTGTGTATGTGTGTGTGGTTCTAAGGATTGAACCCAGGGGCATTCTACCTCCAAGCTACACCCCCAGTCCTATTTTATTTTATTTATTCATTTATTTTTGTGGTACTGGAGATTGAACCCAGGGGCATTCTACCTCCGAGCTACACTCCCCACCCTATTTTTTATCCTTTTGGGGTTTTTTTTGGCGGTACCGGGAATTGAACCCAGGGGCATTCTACCTCCAGGCTACACCCCCAGCCCTATTTTTTATTCTTTATTTTGAAACAGGGTCTCACTAAGTTGCGGAGGGCCTCACTAAGTAGCTGAGGCTGGCTGTGAACCTTCGATCCTCCTGTCTCAGCTTCCCTAGTACTGGGATTACAAGTGTGCGCCAGCACGCCCGGCTACACCCACCTAATGGTGAGCTTTTAGAGACTGGTATTTTGCTGGGCATGGTGGCCCACACCTGTAATCCCAGTACTTGGGAGACTGAGACAGGAGGATCGCAGGTTCGAGGACTGCCTCAGCAAATAGTGAGACTCTCATCAACCTAGTGAGACCCTGTTTCAAAATAAAAATAAAATAGGGCTGGGGGTGTATCTCGGAGGTAGAATGCCCCTGGGTACAATCCCCAGTATCACACTCACACACACACACAAAAAGTCCTGTAAAACTGGGTATGGTGGCACACGCCTCTAATCACAGCTACTCCAGAGGCTGAGGCAGGGGGATCATGAGATCCAGTTCTGCCAGGGCAACTTATCGAGGCTGTGTCTCAAAATAAAATAAAAGGTGCTGAGGAGATAACTGAGTGGTGGAGTATTTGTCTAGATTATCAGCACTGCCAAAAAAAAAAAAAAAGATTGCCAGGTATGGTGGCGCACACCTGTAATCCCAGTACTTGGGAGGCTGAGACAGGAGAATCGTAGGTTCAAGGCCAGCCTCAGCATTTTAGTGAGGCTCTCTGCAATTTAGTGAGACCCTATCTCAAAATTAAAAAATAAAAATAGGGCTGAGGGTATAACTTATACGTAGAATGCCCCTGGGTTCAATCCCTAGTACCACAAAGGAAAAAAGAGTTTAAGACTTAGTCTTTAGCAAGTGGATATATTAGCTGGGCACGTTGCACATGCCTTTAATCCCAGTACTTGGGAGGCTGAGACAGGAGGATCACAGTTTCGAGGCCAGCCTCAGCAACTTAGTGAGATCCTGTTTCAAAATAAAACATAAAATAGGGCTGGGGGTATAGCTCAGAGGTATAACTTATAGGTAGAATGTCCCTGGGTTCAATCCCCCGTACCCCCCCAAAAAAAAAAAATCACAGAAAGAGGATATATTCCTAGACTGTCCCTGGTTGGTCAAAGACTTAGACTCAGTGTTCTTGGGTCAAGGTTGGTTGTTTCTCCTGGCCTGGTACTATAAACCAATTTTCCCTCTCTCTCTCTCTCTCTTTTCGTACTGAAGATTGAACCCAGGGGCATTCTACCTCTGAGTTACACCCCCAGCCTTTTTTATTTTTGAAACAGGGTCTCGTTAAATTGCTGAGGCTGGCCTCTGACCTGCAATCCTCGTGTCTCAGCCTCTCAAGTACTGGGATTACAGATGTGCGCCACCCTGCCTGGCTAAACCAGTTCTCTTAGGATTGTGAACTACTGGACAGAAGAGGGACCTGAAGGGAGAGAGCGACTAGATCCTTTCACCTATATCCTCAGGACTTTAACACAAGCTAAAGAAGCTCTGCTGCCAGAGAACTGTCAGTAATGCCACTTTTATATGCTGATAGGAGGACATCTTCACTCCCAAAGCGGAGGAGAGGGACCTCCTGATTCTAGCTTCTCTTCACCCTCATCCCTCAGTAACCTGGTACTTGAGCCTTTCTCTTTTCTCCCCATGTGAAACTCTCTTGCTCTCTTCTTTTTCTTTCTCATCCCTCTTCCTGGGGGAAAGAACACAAAGGCAATCTACCTCTGAGCTATATCCCCGGCCCTATTTATTTATTGGTACTGGGGATTGAACCCAGGGGCATTCTACCTCTGGTCTACACCACCCAGCACTTTTTATTTTTTATGCTGAAACAGGGTCTTGCTAAGCTGCTGAGGCTGGTCTTGAACCTGTGATCCTTCTGTCTCAGCCTCCCAAGTACTGGGATTACAGGCCTGTGCCACCATGTCCGGCCTTATTTATTTATTTATTTTTATTTTTATTTTTATTTTTATTTTTATTTTTTTTGGCAGTACTGGGGATTGAACCCAGGGGCATTCTACCTCCGGGCTACACCCCCAGCCCTATTTTTTATTCTTTATTTTGAAACAGGTCTCACTAAGTTGTGGAGGGCCTCACTAAGTAGCTGAGGCTGGCCGCAAACCCTGATCCTTCTGTCTCAGCCTCCCAAGTACTGGAATTACAAGCGTGCGCCACCATGCCTGGCTTTTATTTATTTATTTTAATTTTGAAACAATTCAAAATCAGAGCACTGAGTTATCTTTACTTGAGGAGTTCTCTCAGCCCAGGGACAGGCCCTTACTTGTCTACATGCTCAATGTCCCGCACAGGGGAAACAAGAGGGACCCAGGTCTGCTCCTGCCTCTCATGCCTACTTTCCTGCAGTTATCCCAGCCCCCTCCCCACTCCAGGCAGTTATGGGATGACAGATAAGAGACTCTGTGCGTGACTCTCAGATGCATCACAGGCAGCAGCAGGCAAGGGTCTGACTGATGGGCAGCGTCTTTCCACTGCCGGAGACTCACCTGGCCTCATCCTGTCCCCCACTGAGGAGGAGGAGGCTGCTACATCAGCCATTCCCGAAGCTTGATTTGGGGTTGGGGAGAAACGAAGCGTCAGCTCACATGCCTTGATCCCTGGTCCTGGCCGCAGCCCAGCTTCCCTGTAGCGTCCCTCTTCCCCCACCTGACCCCAGCCCACAAATCCCTGTTCTGCTCCTTCCAACCTTCACTCAGCTTTGAGGATGGCTCTGCAGGATGTGTGCAAGTGGCAGGCCCCTGACTCCCGGGGACCATCCCCTCACCTGCCCCAGGCTGGCGGTTGGGCTCTGCCCCGGGGCTGTGACCCTCAAGCCTTTCTGCAGATGCATGGCCCCAGGCTGGCCCATGGCACCACCACCCTAGCCTTCCGCTTCCGTCACGGTGTCATCGCTGCAGCCGACACACGTTCCTCTTGTGGCAGCTATGTGGCCTGTCCCGCCTCGCGCAAGGTCATCCCTGTGCACCGCCACCTCCTGGGTACCACCTCTGGAACGTCCGCGGACTGCGCCACATGGTACCGGGTGCTGCAGCGGGAGATGCGGCTCCGGGAGCTGAGGGAGGGGCAGCTGCCCAGCGTGGCCAGCGCGGCCAAGCTCTTGTCAGCCATGATGTCCCGTTACCGCGGGCTGGATCTGTGTGTGGCCACTGCCCTGTGCGGCTGGGACCGTTCTGGGCCTGCCCTCTTCTATGTCTACAGCGATGGTACCTGCCTACAGGGGGACATATTCTCCGTGGGCTCAGGATCCCCCTATGCCTACGGCGTCCTGGACCGTGGCTACCACTACAACATGACCATCCAGGAAGCCTATGCCCTAGCCCGCTGCGCCGTGGCCCACGCCACCCACCGCGACGCCTACTCAGGGGGCTCGGTAGACCTTTTCCACGTGCGGGAGAGTGGCTGGGAATACGTGTCACGCCATGATGCCTGTGTGCTGTACACGGAGCTGCAGAAGTTCCAGGTGCCTGAGGCAGAGAGGGAGGCCAGCCAGGCCCATCCTGAGCCTGCCACTCCCCACAGAGCTGGGGAAGGTGGAGAACCCTCTGCAGGGCCAGGGGAGGTGACACCGGAAGACTCCAGGATGCCAGCAGAGACTGGGACACTGTGAAAAGTGGCAGGACTTGGAGGATCCAGGTGCAGGGAGTGGGTGGGAGGGTGGGATGGGGGAGGGGCATCTGGCTCCAGTCCTTCTGGGTTGCCTGCTTCATTTGTTCCAATTCTCTGCCCTTTCTGCCTCCCAGAGCTATTGATGGCTCTGTCCAACATGTTCCTATCAATGCTCAGTGGGTTGGTCCAGCCTCCTGTTTGACTCCAAGCTAACTTGTTTCCCCCCCAAACCCCCGCAGTACTGGGAATTGAACCCAGGGGGGCGCTCTACCACTAAGCTACACATCCAGCCTTTTTTTATTTTGAGGCAGGGTCTAGATAAGTTGCCCAGGCTGGCCTCCAACTTGCAATCCTCCCGCCTCAGCCTCCTGAGTCACTGGTATTGCCGGCATGCGCCACCACGCCCAGCTCCAAGCTAACTTTCAGCAAACACCTGTTGTGTACCTGCTGCATGCCAGAACTCTGCCGGGTGCCAGACCCTCTTCTCTTGCCATCCTCTTTCCTGCTTTTCCCCATCCCATCCTGGTCTCTATTCTCTCCAGCTTTGGTCCTTATCTGTCTTAGTTTTGGGGTCTTTGTCTCTTCTTCCTGGTCACATTTTCCCATTGGTGAGGTAGGATAGCCAGGAGAGGAGCAGCCCGGTGTGGTGATGGATGCCGCATGGTGGTGATGGGTGTGCCTCAGCAGCCCTGCTCCTGGGCCTTCTTTGTAGTGACTGTAACTTTTTTTTTTTTTTTGCAGTACCGGGGATTGAACCCAGGGGCGTTCTACCTCCAAGCTATACCCCCCGGCCATATTTTTATCCTTTATTTTGAAACCGGGTCTCACGAAATGGCGGAGGGCCTCACTAAGTAGCTGAGGCTGGCTGCGAACCTGTATCCTTCGGTCTCCGCCTCCCAAGTACTGGGATTACAAGCGTGCATCACCATGCCCAGCTTTTGTAGTGACTGTAACTATTCCTCATACTGAGTGCAGTTCTCATGGCCGCCATTGAGGTGAAATGTTCCTCACTTCACAGAAGAGGAATCAGGGTCACAGGGTTATGTGACTTGCCAGGTTATGCTTCCTGTCCAGCTTCCCCTCCCCGGTCCTCTGGGGCCTTTCCTCTTTTCCCTACAGGCTTCTGGGGAGTGATGTGGAGGAACAGAGGGGCTAGGGGTGAATGAGCACCAAGGAACCCCAGGGCCTGAGGGATGAGCTCAGAGAGGCCCTGCCCAGCCGCCTCTGGCTGCATCTGCCAGGGCCTGAAACCCTCCCCCCCCTGCTCTCCACTGTCCAGCCCGTCACTGCTGCTGTCAGACTTCTTCCTCCTTTCTTCCCTTTCCTTCTTTCCAGCTTCTCCCTCCCGATGCTCTCTCTCTGGAGAACGAGGAGGGAGGCGCTGTGCCAGTGGGGACTGTCCACCCCACGCGTCCTATCCTGCCTCTCTTATCTCCCCTCCCGCTCCCCAGTGAACCCTGACTTGGAGTTCCAGGCTGACAGCTCCAGGGGGCCACTGCCCTCTCCCCAGGCCAGCAGGGAAAGCTGGGTCGGCTCAGGAGAGGGGCCCCAAGGAAGGTTACTGGAACTTCTTTTCTCTTATCCTCCTCCTAAAGCTTCCAGTGCCAAGAACAAGAGTCCTCTTCCCTTCCTCCTGTGCAGGCCTGCACCTCTGGCTAAGAATTTCTCAAGGCAGGAGCAGGCAAGAGGAGACCTCTGGACTCTGGGCCTGAGCAGGTGCTGGGGAGGAGGAAGGAAAGATCAGGAAGCTCCAGAGAGGTGAGCGGTGGAGACAGAGCAGGGAGGACCTGCACTGGGGACGGGGACTACACAAAAGTGCCCAGTATAGAGGACTAGCCTGTAAGCCAGGTCGAGGATTCTGGCCAGTGGTCTCCATGGCAACCTTCATCCCTTGCCCACTCCCCAGCCTCAGGGAAGCCTGGGCCCCTGGGAGCGCTGCTGGGAACTGCATACAGCCCTGAGCTCTCCTGTGCCCCTCCCCTTCCCAAACTTGACAAGGCAGACTGAAGGCAGAGAGGGCAGAACTGGAGGGAGCCCCCTTTTCTTGCATCTCCTCCTGTCACTCCCCCTTCTTTCCCCTACCTTTTTCTTCCATAGTCCTGTCTACCTTTTCTCCCTTTGACGGGTCCTGTCCTTCCACATCATGAGACCAGAGATAAGCCCATGGGTCTTGCTGACAAGCCCATGTCTTGTAAAAACTTAGAGGAAATTCCTGATAAGTTTTTAGTGAGCTGAGGGAGGACCTCACGAGGGTGTGAGTGAGGACTGGGCAGGCAATGCCAACATCCCATTCCAGTGCACCCCTCTCCACTTGAGAGTGGCCCCGAGTCATTTCCTCCCTTGCTCCAGTAATTTCTGAAGGTTCAGTGCAGATATCAGGGTGAGATTAAAGGGTAGAGATCTTGCTCTTCCCACCTGAGCTGGAAGACCTTGTCTCCTTGGATGCCGCTTGGGATGCTGCCTCCCTAGTCTCCTGAGGCCTTTTAAGGGTAGGCAGCCTGCTCTTACATAGGGCCCTAGGCTGCCAGGGGTCCCGGGGTCCAGTGCCAGCAGAGGAAATGACAACCAGCCCTGGAGTGAGGGTCCTTGTCCTCCCACCACCTGGTTGCCCTAGCCCAGCAGGTGTGCAAGGTATGTCCCCCATAGAAGTAGCTTTCCCCAGTTGCCAGCACCACAGTTTAGAAGGGAGGGTCACGGCTGGGCATGGTGGTGCACACCTGTAATCTCAGTACTTGGGAGGCTGAGAAAGGAGGATCGCAGGTTCGAGGCCAGCCTCAGCAATTTAGTGAGATCCTCATCCACCTAGCGAGACCCTGTTTCAAAATAAAAATAAAATATGGCTGGGGGTATAACTCAGAGGTAGAACACCCTTGGTTTCACTCCCTAGGAGCCCTTCCTGGAGTGAGAGGCTGGGCCTTGTGCTGGTTTCCGGGCAGATCCCTTCTCTGCCTCAGGGAGCAGGGGCTGGAGATGCTGGCCGTTCCCTCTCAGCGGCCACCCCAGGTGACTTGATTCTGCCCACCTTCCTACTGTGCTCCAGGGAGACTAAGACCCAGCTGGGGGAGAATTAAAGGTGGGGGTGGAGGGCCCAGATTCACAGTCTCTCCATTTAAAGAGCAAGGAAACCGGCCCTTTCCCTGTTGGCACTAAAGGCTCCAGGAAAGGCTGGCTTGCCCCCTGCAGCTGCCTGCCCACCCATTTTTTTCCCCTAACCTGGAATGTCCTCCTCTCTTCTTAGTCTTTTATCTCTCTCTCTCTCTCTCTCTCTTTCTTTTTTCTTTTGTGGCACTGAGGACTAAACCCAGGGGAATTCTTACCTCAGTAGCCCTCACCTAATATTCTTCCTGCCCACTTTCCCTTCTGGCAAATTCCCTATTTTCATTTCCTTGGAAAGTTTGAGACCAACAGGAAACCCGGAGAGTTGGTGGTGGGAGTGGGGGTGCAGCCATTATCTTCTTGCTCTTTTTTTTTTTGTGTGTGTGGTACCGGGGATTGAACGCAGGGGCGTTCTACCTCCGCGCTACGCCCCCGGCCCTATTTTTTATACTTTATTTTGAGACCGGGTCTCACGAAGTTGCGGAGGGCCTCACTAAGGAGAGAGAGAGAGAGACAGAGAGAGAGAGCGAGCTGAGTCTGGCCACGAACCCGGAGGGGTCTCTGCCTCCCAAAGTACTGGGATTACAAGCGTGCACCACCACGCCCAGCCTCCTTGCTCTTTAAACAAGTGACCCAACCCCTCCTTTACCTAGGGGGGTCTTTTTAAAAAATTTTTGTACTGGGGGTTGGACCCAGGGGCATTATACCTCTGAGTTATATACCCCAGCCCTATTTTTTTGCGGTACTGGGGATTGAACCCAGGGGCGTTCTACCTCTGCGCTACACCCCGGCCCTATTTTTTTATACTTTATTTTGAAACCAGGTCTCATGAAGTTGCGGAGGACCTCACTAAGTAGAGAGAGAGAGAGAGAGAGAGAGAGCTGAGGCTGGCCGCGAACCTGGATCCTCCGGTCTCAGCCTCCCAAGTACTGGGATTACAAGCGTGCGCCACCACGCCCGGCTCCCAGCCCTATTTTTTAAATTCTTGAAACAGGGTCTTGCTAAGTTACTGAGGGTCTCACTAAGTTATCCAGGCTGCCCTCGAACCTGTGATCCTCCTTTCTCAGCCTTCCACGTACTGGGATTACAGGTGTGTGCCATCACGCCCAGTTTTACCTAGAGGGTCTTGAAATGGGTTCCCCTAAGGAGTGAGCTGAGAGGGAATAGGCTTAGGCCTCTCCTCCCATCCTTCCGCATAAAGGGAGCTCTGTCCAGAAACCTGAGTGCAGAAAGAGAAGTGGTGATCCTGTTTACAAAATAAAGTGTTTGTTTATTATGAAATTAGAGATGGAGGCCCCTCCCCTTCCTCCCTCTTTCCCCTTCCCCAGCTGCCTCCCCCTTTTCTCCCCCTGTCCTGGGGGCTTGGGAAGCACACAAGACAATGCCCAGAGCTGGGATGCCCAGGGCAGGCTGACAGCTGGGCAGAGCTCCAGGGAGGCGGCCGCGTGGGGGCTGGAGCTCTCGCCCAGGGAGGCGGGCTGGCTCCCTCCTTCTGCTGGAGGCCAGTGGAGCCAGGATGAGGCCATGAGTGATGGATGGAACCATGCGGGCAGGTCTGTAAGGACAGGAGGCTGGTGAGAGGCAGAGGTGGGGGAAGGGCTTCCGTGCACCGGGGCCTCCGCAGTCTGGGGGCACTGACCTGGGGCAGAGCATCCCCTGCAGGAGGGTGGGCAGCAGTGGCTGGAAGTTTCTCTTGCTTTTGGGATGGATCACAGATAAAAACCGAAAAGCCAGTCACAGGGACCCAGAGGGGAGGGGAAATGCGTGTGGAAGACAGACACAGAGCATGTGTGTGAGCAACGGGGACAGTGTGGAGATTTAGAGTCACAGAGACAAACAGCCACGGAGAAAGAGGAGTCACAGTGAGAGAACAGAGGTTCGGGTCGGAGCCACGAAACCCAGACTGGACAGAGGGGGGTGGCACAGACAGACAGATCCCTGGAGAGACACGGTAAGGGCGAGGGGCGCTGAGGAGGTTAGGAGGGGCACAGGGTGGGAGAGGTCTGGGGCCCGGGCTGCTGCCGCCTGCCTGGGCCCTGGGGGGCTCACTCAGAGGGCCTGGGGCTGCCCCACCACGGCGGGCAGGGCCGGGCCGGCGCTCAGGGGGCCGGGGGCTCCTTGGCTCCATACAGTTCGGCCAGGGTGCGGAAGAGAGGACCCCAGTCGTCCACGGGCTCCGCGGGACCGGGGGCGCCGCCGGCCTCGCTGCCGGAGCCCAGGGAACTGAGGGAGCCGCAGGAGGAGCCCCGGCCCTCGTAGCCGTACACCTGCACCGAGTCGTACGGGGGAACGCTGGGGTCCTCGTCTGCCTCTCGCAGCCGCAGCGCCAGGAGCTGGGCCACGTCGGCGGGGCCGGGCGGCCGGGGCTGGCGCGGAGCCCGGGCCCGGGGCAGCACGTCGCGGCGAGCTGGTGGGCCGGGTGCTGGCGGGGCAGCCCCATCGGGGTTCTGCAGGGCTGTGATGTCAAAGGCCTCCGTGTCCTCCTCACCGCCACCCTCGTCGTCGTAGGTGATGATGTTCTCGCGGACGTCCTCCTCCTCCAGTACCATCAGGGCTTCCTGCTTTTGTCGTCGAAGGGCCACGAAGAGCACCACCAGGGCTGCACGGGAGAGCACACAGGCCACTGAGCCAGCAGGACTGGGGACAGGCGGCCGCTTTCCACGCCAAGGGCAGATAGGTCAGGTGAAAGAGAAGGCTGCGTGGCCTAGGGGTTGCAAGCCGGAGGTTTGACACCCCTGACTTGCTGTGCAACCATGGGAAGTTGCTTAACTTCTCTGAGCCTCTTTGACCCTTAGTTTACTTATGTGGAAAACAGAAAAGATAAAGTAGCACTAGTGACATGCCCAATATCACACTTGGCATTGGTCCTTATGAATGGGCAGATCAGGGATACAAGGCCAGAGCTTGCAGACACCAGGTGGTGGGAAAATCCAGGCACGAGGGATCATTCACGCCCTATGTCCAGGGACCTGGTTTCTTTCCAGATCCTTGCAGCTGGGATTCCACATCCAGGTCCCACTATGGCCTGACTCACCAAGCAGGGTGCCCACACAGGTGACAATGGCGAGCAGGGCGCCAGTGCTGAGCCCTGTGGGTGAGAGCTGAGCCTCGGGCCGGCAAGACGCCACGGAGCCATCAGGCCGGCAGCGGCACACGCTGACAGTCACGGTGGCGGTGCTGCTCAGTGCTGGCTGCCCCCAGTCCCACAGTTCTATGGGAACCAGGTAGGGGGCCTGGCGGGGCGGAGCAGGGCGGGAGGGTAGCAGCAAGCTGGCGGAGCCATCTGTGGGAAAGGGATGGTGTTGGCACCTCTTGGGCCACCTTCCTGATAGGGCCAGGCCAGCCCACAGAGCCAGCTTCCCATGGGAAGGTTTGCAAGGGTGCACACGTAAATGCACACCTGCCTTCTGTTGGGTGAAAGGCCGGCCGGTGGTCAGGTCAGGCGGGCTGGGGTAGGGTGGTAGAAGAGGGAGGAGGAGGGAGGCATGCACGGGCATGGGCATGGTTGCAGGAAGCCACCCACCTCGGTTGTCCCGGACAGTAAAGTTGGCATCAGGGCCCAGAGGACCGTGAAGGGACACTCTGCTGCTGTTGCCGACTTCATCTCTGTCCAGGGCCCGGATAACCTGAATCAACTGGGAGGAAGAAGAAAGGCTTTGGAGTGGGCTGCTGGAGGTCTTGAGACCCTAATCCATCTGCCTCAGCTGCTTACCTGGCCAGGGGCTGCAGAGTCACATACAAAGGTGTCGTAGGGCTCAGCCAGCTGTGGAGCATTGTCATTCTCATCCAGGGTCTGGATGGCCACTTGTACACGAGAGGCCTGCGCGGAGCTGTCTGAAGCCAGAACACCAACACATACACACCACACATGCACACACAAGTTTATACACAACATACGTGGTACACAGGCCACACACAGCACATAGCATGCACATACAACACATGAAATAAGCATGTAATATACAAGCAGCAAACCATGTCGTGAAGTGCATGGAATAATGAACCCCGAGTGCATATGATTTTCACATAATACCCAAGATATGTGCAATACACAATATATATGCAGCAGGAATGCAGTACCCATGATACATGTACACAATAACCCATCCGCAGGGCACATACAGCATATAAAGCATAAATGAAAGATAGATAGAGGGTGTATTTGGGTTGCAAGCAGACAAGAGTCATGAAACATATAAACATATTCATGCCATATATCCAATATGGGTGTTTAAAACAAATGCAACATATGAAGCAGATGTTTGATACGCACAATGAATGTACAGCCCCCCCACCCAGAGAATGCAGAGAATGCATTTTCATGCACAGGGCCATGCACAGCACCATTGGGATGGACACACGCACACACACACGCACACACGCACACACACGCACTCCATCAGAGGTCTGGGAGGCTGTCATGCAGCAATAAATATCACTTAGAGTTGACCTTGGGGAGGGAGGAGCTTCATGGTCTACGGGGTGCAGAGCCAGGCAGGCCTGGGCACCACGGCCAAACACAGGCCCCCCTTCACCACTCCCCTTCATCAGGTGGCTCCCCAGAATTACCCTACCTTACTTCTCTCTGCCAGTGCCATCCAGAGAGAATGCAAAGTGTGTATCCCTGTCACCTCTCCTAGGCTGGGCCTCCCAGCTCTTTGGTCTTTTCCCTAGGCGGGGGTGGGGGAGCTGGCCCTGGTGGAAGGTGAGGTTGCAGCCTAGGCAGGGGAGGCTGAGTGGGCTTCCTGGCTATAGATCTGGGATAACCTACAGACAGGAGGTGGCTGCAGTCCACGTGTCTCTAGTAAGGGCCCAGGGATGCTAGTCAATATTGGGGTGGGGGTTGGAGCAGGATTTGGCAGGAAGGTGAGAAGACAGTGAGGGGAAACACATACACACAGAGCCTTACAGTATACACACGTGGCCAGCCACAGACAATGTACGTGGACACATACACACAGAGCCTTACAGTATACACACGTGGCCAGCCACAGACAATGTACGTGGACACATACACACAGAGCCTTACAGTATACACACGTGGCCAGCCACAGACAATGTACGTGGACACATACACACAGAGCCTTACAGTATACACACGTGGCCAGCCACAGACAATGTACGTGGACACACACACAGAGCCTTACAGTATACACACGTGGCCAGCCACAGACAGACTATGTACGTGGACACATACACACAGGGCCATCGTCATGACTGCGGGCATGCCACTGCCAGGCAGCACACAGTTGCATATACAGGAACATAAGTCCAGGCACATACAATTAAACACACATGAAAGGTGGTATGGTGGAGGAGATAAGAGCTCAGACTGCAGACCCACTGGGTCAGCGGCTCCACCACTTAATCTCCGCATGACCTTGGGAAGTTTATTTCCCTTTGCCTGAGGTTTCCTTATGTAAAAACTGGCAAATAATCATATCTCCCTCATAAAGTTGTGCTGATGATTAAATGAAGTAATCTATTTTTTATACTTAAAATAGTGCCTGATACACAAATAATTATTTAATCTGTCCACGAGCACCCACATACACAAAATAATATATATAATATAAACAGCTACTTGTATATACCACTATACACATCAAGTCACACCTATACACAAGCAATATAAATATAGTTCTATATCCTCAATTGTAAATATATATATATATATATCCAGTGATACATATATATTCACAAATATGTGTACACACATGTATGTATCTTTCACACATGGAATTACACATACACCTGAGTACATACCCACAGGTACACATATTTATAGGCCTTCACTGACATGTACAATCATGTACATGTACAATCATGTACCGCTACAGCTTTGATACACAGTATGGAGACAGCAGGGATGTAAGCAGGGGGAGGGGGCTATTCAGAGAAGGGAGGGAGGCTTCCATCTCCCCAGGCCAGGGCTGCGGAACCACACTGCTGGGGACTGAGGGAGGGGCACGAGAGAAGCCTGCGCGTGGCACTGGCGCCCCTCCCCTACCTTGAGGGGTCTCCATAGGACTCCCACCAGGCTTCTCTGGGAGGGGCTGCTGGTACATTCCCGCTTAGTTCCCAAAGGGGGTGCCCAGCCCTTTTCTGGTCCCCCAGCTCCAGCCTGAAGCAGAGGGTAGACAGGGCAGGGTCTGCCAGCACCCAGGCTGGGAGCTACGAGGTCTTTCAGGAGCAAGACCCACTGCTTCTGTGTCTTGAGTTAGCACAAGTCAGGCGAGGGGGAGAATTTAGGGTCAACCCAGCTGAGGAGACAGGAGGCTTGCTTGGAGGTAAGGATCCAGTCAAAGGACCCAGGAACTGTCCCTTGGTGAGGGTGTGGTGGCAGCCACTGCCCTTCCCCACCCTACAGTCAGGGACAGCCCCTCTGCCAGGAGGATGCTGCCTCCCCAGGGGCCCAGGACTCCTCACCGAGCTCAGTGGCCAGCACGGTGAGGTTGTGCCAGACACGAGCCTCGCGGTCCAGGGGCACTGCTGTTCGGATGGTGCCATCTTCGGGCTCGATGGAGAAGCAATGCTCCGGATCCGAGTGGGGGAGGATGGAGTACCTGGGGAAGACAGGGCTGTGCTAGGGCTGATCTGGGAGCTTTCTTCCTCTGTTCACCTTGCTGGATCTCATGGCTCATCTGGGCAGAGGGCCCAAACTCCGTGAGCAGAGCCTGCCCCATGCTCCCAAGAGCCATAATTCAGGATGGCGTTCCCATAAAAGGTAAATATTCCTGGGATGTCACCACCATTAAACACCTGTCCTAAGGCTCCGTGGGACTGGGTTTCATGGGAATAGAGGAAGAGGTACAGAAAGAGGTGGAAGGGGATACATGCTACCTGTCTTTCAGACTTCTGGGCTCTGTTCTGGGGACCCAGGGACTTGTGTTTCAGCCTTGTCTGCTTCAGACCAGCTGCGTGACTTTGGACAAATTGTTTGACCTCTGTTTATCCAACTGCAAAATGGGAATGACAGCAGCACCTCCCTCAGAGAGCGGTGACAAGGCTGCTGGCCAGGGAAGCAGGAAGAATGGCTGTTCTCAAGGCAGACATGTCCGGCTTCGAATCCCAGCTCTGCCACTTACTGTGGGAAAATTGCTTAAGTACTCACAGCTGGCCTCTAAAGCAACTGGTGGTGATAACACCTACTTCATAGCACGCTGTGAGAGTTAAATGTTATCCAGTGGGTAAAATGTGAACACTTAGGGAGTGACCAATAGAGATCCACTTATCAAATGAGATTACATTTAGCCAGGTGCCTGGTGGCACATGCCTGTAATTCCAGCTACTACAGAAGCTGAGAGAGGAAAGGATCACAAGTTCGAGGCCAGCCTGGGAGACCCTGTCTTAAAATAAGAAGAGAACTTGCCTAGCATGTATGAGGTCCTGGATTCAGTCCCCAGTACAAAAGGAAAAAAAAAAAGTGAGATTACATTTGCCTGCACTGCCACTGGGAGCTGCCACTGCAATCTACCCAGAGGAATGGGTGGAGAGTCGGGCAGTGGTTAGCCAGGTCCTCCAGCCCACCCTTGGCACCCAATCTTGCAGACCAGTCTTGCAGGCCAGTAAAGGAAGGAGACCCTCACTGGGAGCAAGCTAAAGGAGGCACCTCCTCAGTGGGAATGGCCTGCTTCTGGTACCTTCCTGAAGACCCGGCCCTACCAGCCCACATCCCAGCTCACCTGATTGGACTGGCCGGGGAGTCTAGGTCAGCGGCTGAGATCTGGCCCACCAGGGTCCCGGGAGCCTTGTTCTCCAACACTGCCAGGTGGTAGGCAGCCTGGGTGAATGCAGGTGGTTCTGGGGCGTCCTGCACCGCCACTCTCACTGAGGCCACATCCTTGAAGGGCCCTCGCCGCAGGTAGGCCGGGTCGATGAGTGTGTTGGTGGCCTCCACTCGGAAGGAGTAGGATCGGCGAGTCTCGAAGTCCAGGGGCTATGGTGAGGGCAGACGGAAAGTGAGTGAGGCAGGTAGAAACCAGGGCAGGCAAAGCTCACGGAAGGCAGAGAGTCCCTTCCCCACACGCAGCCAGGCTGAGGAGAGGTGGCACTGGAAGGGCTGTGGCCTCAGTGGTCAGGGTAGGTGGCATATTACATAATCAGCAACTCCATCCTAGACTTATTAAATGAACCAGTCACTTCCCCTTTCTAGGCCCCAGGCCCTCATCTGAAAGATAAGCAGATGACCATGATCTCTAAGCTCCAACACAGGGGTCCTGAGTGTGTCCTAGACCAGTTAGAAATGTGCCTAGTAGCCAGGTGTGGTGGCACACACCTGTAATCCCAGTACTTGGGAGGCTGAGACAGGAGGATTGCAGGTTCTAGGCCTGCCTTAGCAACTTCAGGAGACCCTCAGCAACTTAGCAAGACCCTGTTTCAAAATAAAAAGGGCTGGGAGTATAGCTCAGAGGTAGAATGCTCCTTGGTTCAATTCCCAGTACCACAAAAAAAAAAAAAAAAAAAGAAAGAGAAATGTGCCCAGTGGGTGGGGCAGGAGGAGGAGGCAGGTGTAAGTGAGCCTGCAGGTGTTTTTAAGTTGCCGAGGCTGGTCTCAAACCTGCAATCCTCCTGTCTCAGGGTGGGCCACTGTGCCTTGCTAGGTATTTTGTTTTTTAATGCAGTGCTGGGAATTAAACCCAGGGCCTCACACATGTTAGCTCTACCACTGAGCTACAGCCACACACAGCAGTCTGCATACGTTAACAGGCAGGAGGCTAACCTTACGAACAGTGAGGAGCCCGTCTCGACCCTGGGCATCTGTGCTGATGCTGAAGGCCTCTGACCCTTCCCCATCCAGGATGCTGTATGCCATGAGGGCGTTATCTCCCAGGTCTGGGTCCTGGGCCTGCAGCCGTCCCACTAAGGTGCCAGGCCCAGCTGTCTCCACCACAGAAAACTGGTATAGGCCTGAGGAGGATGGAAAGAGAGACGCGTTCTTAGAGAGGTCTTCAGCCCTGTCCCTACCCCCAGCACTTCCTTTTCCCAGGACTGGCCTGGCTGGGGGAGGGGAGGGCAATTCTTCAGAGTCTGTAAGGGTGGGGCGGTCAAAGGACAGCTCAGGCTCAGCACTGCTCCCTTACTCTGAGGGAACTTGGGGGGGTTGTCGTTGACATCGCTGAGGGTGACGGTCACTGTAGTGCTGCCTGACAGCCCCCCCATGTGGCCGCCCATGTCCTTTGCCTGGATCACTACCAAGAACTCCTCCTGTGTCTCCCGGTCCATGTTGGGGATGGCCGTGCGCACCACTCCTAGGGAGAGACGCTGGTCAGGTCTGTCCCCGTGGCAGCCCCACCAGGCTCCCAAGCTCCATCCTCACCAGTCTGGGGGTCCACAGAGAAGAAAGGCAATCCATCCAGCACAGTGTACACCAGCTTGGCACTGTTCCCATAGCTGGGGTCATCGGCGTCGTGAGCAGTCACCTGGATCACTGATGTCCCTGTGTGGGACCCCGGCACCCCACTGAGCAGCAGTGCCAGATGGGGAGGAACAGCAGATGAGGGGGGCCCAGATGTGAGGGAGGTTGAATTAAAGGAGGTGGGTTCTGGGGCAGGTGGAAAAGGGGGAAGGAGAGGTGAAGGAGCTCCAGGAGACCTGGGACACCCAGAACGGGGGCGCTCACCGACGTTGGACATCTCGGGCACTGTGGCATGGTAAGGCCCCAGGGGAAACACGGGTGGATTGTCATTGATGTCTTGCACTTTGATGATGAACTCTGATGGGGGCTCCAGGGGCCGGTTGGAGGCTCGGTCCACGGCTTGGGCCAGTAGCACATACTGTGCCTTCTCCTCCCGGTCCAGGCTCTTAGTGACGTGGATATTGCCTGTGGCCTCATCAATCACAAACACAGTGCCTGCTCCCTCCCCGGTCAGCAGGTACTTGGTGCGGCCCTCGCCCCGGTCAACATCCGAGTGCAGCTGTAGGAGTCAGGGAAAAATGGCACGGGGCTCCAAGTGCAGGCACAAAGTGTTAAAGAATCTAGGTTTGGGTGGTGTGCTGGGGGCCCCCCCAGGGACCAAGGTTATTGCAGAAGTGATGAAGTTGCAGGGTGGGGCCTAGGGGCCTGACAGAGTAGTCAGAGTAGACACAGGAGGGGTCGATCCTTACCTTGCCAATAAGGACGGGCTCTGGACCGGCATATTCCTCAATGACAAAGAACTGATTCCAGACCCAGCTCCTTCGGGTCCGTAGCAGTGCAGGCCCTGGGCGCCCCCGGGAGCCTGCCCAGGCCCGGACTGGGGCTGCCAGACGCCCCATGCAGCCCCAGCCACCCAGCCAGGCCAGTAGGAGCCTCACCAGGCCCCACATGTTGGACTCCAGCCAGGGCTCGGTTCACCAGCCCCGGGTGCTGAGGCTGGGTTTGGCCAGGTGGCCCATGAGCTGGCTGGGGCGGAGGGGCAGATGCGTTGGGGCTACCCCATGGATCCACACCTGTAGGACAGGTAGCTGCTCAGGGTCAAGGAAACCCTAAACTGTACTCCTCCCCAAAAGTAGATGCTGAAGACCAGATCTCCAAGGAACCAGATGACCCAGTGCCCAGAACCCAGACTAAGGCAGAGAGCAGACAGCCTGATCCTTCCCTCTACCCAGGCTCTGCCTGTATTCACCTCCAGCCTTCGGAGCTGATAAATCTCTGGCCAGTCAACTCTGAGTAGAGCAGCTGGGGAGGAAAACAGGAGAGGGGATGCTGGGAGAGCTTGTAATCCCCAATCCTGCCCCTGTTCTCCCACCTTGGGTATGTAGCCAAGGGACTAGAGGGCGGGAGCTGCCAGAGAAAGGGCTTAAAATTAAGGGGCTGGGATTCAGAGGTGTGGGCTTAAGGTGTCTAGGGTCAGGCTGAAAGAAGTGCAGCATAAGACAGGTTGAGTCTATTAAAGTCCTTCCCCTATGGGGAGCCCCACCTCTCCAGACCCTGCCCCCATCCCACACTGCCAGCTGTAGTCCTTGAAGGGGGATTGGTCTCATGAGGCAGTGTGGCCCAGAGCTGGAAGAAGAGGGGGACAAGATTGGGGGTAGGGTGAGGAGACTGGGGATAGAGGCAGATTTAGAGGCCAGGACAGTGTGATTGAGGGCTGGACCCAGACTCAGGGATTGTCCGGCAAAGACAGAAGAGCAGATGAGACAGAGACAGAACAGCAAGAGAGGAGATCAGGGAAGCAGCCTGGGTGTCTGAAAAGCAGAGAGGAGTCATAGGTACCAGGCTTGGGAACCAGTGGGGGCGCAGAGGGGCTTTTGGCGTGTGTGTGTGTGTGTGTGTGTGTGTGTGTGTGTGTGTGTGTGTGTTTTGGGAGGCCGATCTGGCCTCAGGAACTTCATTCTGGGAGAGGGAGCAGCCAGCAGCAGCAGAGATAGGGAGAAGCTGTGGGAAGGGAGCTTGAGAGAGGACCCTTTCCACTGCGCGTTCTCCCCTCTCCTGCTGGGGGGGCCCCTCAGGTAGCTGTCGCTTCTGCCCCTACTCCTCCCCCAGAGCAGACACACACCTGACAGTCCGCTTGCTCCCCAGGGAAGAGAAGCCGGAGGGAAGCGGAGACCAGAGAGGGAGGCGGGACGAAGAGGAGAGCAGGAAGGGGACAGAGGAGTGGGGAACAGGATAGCGGGAATGGAAGAGAGGAAGGGAGGCAACAGGGAAAGGAAAGGAGAGCGGGAAAAGGAGAGACGGGAAAAGGGGGAAAGGTAGAGGAAGGAAAAGGCAAAGAGGGAGAAGAGATGCGAAAAGACAGGACGAGAGGGAGAGAGAAGGGTTGAAGAGGGAACGGGCAGAGGGGAAAGAGGCAGAGAGAGGGAAGGTGAAGGGAAACAGAGGAAAAAGAGGGGCAGGTTCGAGGGAAGAGGGGAAAGGGGCAGAGCGCGGGAGAAGGCTGGCAGTGGGCTCGCAGCCTCGGAGCGCACGGCTCTGAAGACACCGCGGGCCCCCTGTTGCCCCTCCAAGGATTCCCGACCCCGGGTTCCCGGGCGGGCGCCCTTACCTGGCACTGCCGAGGGCCCCGGACGGCGGGCAGCGCCCCCGCCCGCGCCGGTCGCCGGCTCCCGGGGGCGCAGCCCCAGCGGATCCGAGCGGGCGCCGCGGCTCCGCTGCAGGTCTGAGCGGCCCCGGCGAGAACAAGGGAGCGAGACGGAGGGGGCGGGGGAAGGAGGCTCCGCCTGCGGAGGAGCGAGGCGGCTCCGCGCCGCGCGGGAGAGGAGAGCCCAGCCTCCGACCCTCCCCGGCCAGCCGGGCCCGCGCGGCGGGGGCGGGGGCGGCGCCTCTCGCCCGCCCCCTCGGCGCTCCGGGGCTGCCGGGCGCATACAGATGCGGCGCCCCTCCCGGGCCCGGGCCGCAGCGCCCGGCAGGGCACTCGGGCAGGCTGGCGTCCAGGCCACAGCGCCAGGCCATTTCCGAGGAGCTGGCGGGGAGGGTGCGCCCCCGAGCGCAGAGCGGCCGGCACATCGCCCGCAGCGGGCCGAGGAGCGCGCGTCCTGTGAAGCGGGGAATTGGGAACCCACTGCGGAGCCCCGGCTCCTCGTTCCCGGACTGGCTTTCGGGACTGGTGTGGCTGCAAGGCGGCAGCACCTTGGGAGCCGGTGCAGAGCACCGTGCGGTAGAGTCCGCTGGAGGATGGCAGGAGGGTCCAAGCAGCCCGGGTCGGGCCTAGGGACCGGAGAAATGACATCGGCTGGAGGGCGGAGGTGGGGAGGGAAACCTTTTTTGGGAAGCCCTATTGCAAGGACCAGCAGAGCGAGGGGCTAGCGCCCCCTGGTGGCAGTTGTGGGAAGCACCTCGAAGGTGACGAGCAGGTGACCAAATGCCTCATCATGCACAGGACTGGGAAGCAGGAAGCCTCTCCTAGCCCTGCTGGGGTGCTGCAACGGAAGTAGGTCGCTCCACTTCCCTGGGGTTTCCTCCGTCTGCCCCGGCAGGGATGAAGGACCCTGGGAAGTCCCTGCTCCAGGAGGCAGTAGTCAGCTCCAGTCCACAGTATGCCAGTTCTGGGACTCCATGCTGGAGTCACCCTTGAAGATTTGGCTTCTCACCCAACCCTTCCCAACGAAAGCCACTCACATACTAGTTAAAACTAAGTCAGATTTTTATTTTTTTTCCATAGACCACATCATTTAATAATAAAAAAAATAAAAATAAAAATTGAACAAAAGGAAAAGGTGGATATAAAGTGGAACCAGTGGGCAAGAGGCAAAGGCTGCAGGACAGAAGAGACTGGGAACTGCAGGGGCCCTGGGACTCAGGAGGAGATGCTGATTCAGCTCATAGGTGACCCAGTCCTGGCCCCAGCTGTTCCCAAGGGAGGTGGTGAGCAGGATGGAGGGAAAATGAAAGAGGTTTGGGGCACCCGGTTGTTCCCCACCTCTGGCCAACCACCTCCCTCCATAACCTGGCTCTTCCCTCTCACACTTAACAGGAAATGAGAGGGAGAGGGCTAAGCCCCAAGAGATAGGTTAAGGAGGGTGTGAGGGGGAAAGATGGCCACTGCTCCATTTGGTATGTGGGGACAGGTGGCAGTCAAACTTCAGCACTGGGCAAATGGTGTGAAAGACCCTTGGTTCCAGGGTGTGGTGATTGTACCTATCCCTCTGTGGCCTTTAACCCCCTGGGGCAGAGTGGCTGGTACCTGCAGCTCTCCCATGTCTTCCTGGCTAGCGGCGCCCACCCCGGTCCCGCACAGGCGTGCTCCGACTTCGGCTTCTGCTGTGGCGCTTGGTGTCTCTGCGATCCCTCTCCCTGCCTCTTTCCCTGTCCCTGTCTCTTTCCCTATCCCGATCTCGGTCCCCCCTGTCACGCTCTCTGTCCCTCTCTCTCTCCCTGTCCCTCTCCCGGCTGTGCTCCCGTCGTTTCTCCCGCTCCAGCTGTCGGTTACGTTCCCGCTCAGCTTCCTTCTCCCGCTCCTTCTGCTCTTCTTCTTCTTGTTCCTTTCGCCGCTTCTCCCGCTCCTTGGCCCGCTCAGCCCGCTCTGCCTCCTTCTGAACGATCTGTAGCCAGGTAGGAAGGGCAGAGACTAGGCATTGCAGCCCTGCATGCATCAGTCCCCCTTTATTCACCTTGCTTAGCCTCTGCACTCCTAGCTCAGGGGCACTGTCAGCTTTGCGGTTAAGCAGGAAGTGGGTAAGGGACTCCTCTCCCTCCAAGTTTTCTTTTTTTTTTTTTTTTGTTGTGGTACTGGGGATGGAACCCAGGGACATTCTACCTCTCAGCTACACCCTCAGCCCTATTTAATTTTTTTTTATTTTGAAACAGGGTCTAAGTTGCTGAGGCTGGCTGTGAACCTGTGACCCTCCTGTCTCAGCCTCGCAAGTACCGGGATTACAAGCATGTGCCACCAAGCCCAGCCTCCCTGCAAGTTTCTAACTTTTATATGTGATAGACACTGGTACCATCCATGCCCAAACTGTGGTATTTCACTAAATTCTATTACCCTAGATATAAAAAAAATCTCTTTTCTCCTTAATTGTTAAGCCTAAAATTCTCAAAAGGCATATGCCTATCCCTAGGAAACTAAAATTTTCTTTGTGGTACCAGGGATTGAACCCAGGGGCATTCTATCGCCAAGTTACATCCTCAGCCCTATTTAATTTTTTTTTATTTTGAAACAGGGTCTAAGTTGCTGAGGCTGGCTGTGAACCTGTGACCCTCCTGTCTCAGCCTCCCAAGTACTGGGATTACAAGTGTGCACCACCATGCCCAGCGAAACTAAATTTTTAAAATTTTTTTGGTACTGGGGACTGAACCCAGAGGCAATCTGCCTCCAAGCCACACCCCCAGCCTGATTTTATTTCTTATCTGGAAACAGGGTCTCACTAGGTTGCTGACAGCCTCACAAAG
>PVJS01014176.1:28070-41003 GCA_004027185.1 Glis glis
AACTGGGAATTGAACCCAGGGGCGTTCTACCTCCGCGCTACACCCCCGGCCCTATTTTTCATACTTTATTTTGAAACCGGGTCTCACGAAGTTGCGGAGGGCCTCACTAGGTAGAGAGAGAGAGAGAGAGAGGGAGAGCTAAGGCTAGTCCCGGAACCCGGATCCTCCGGTCTCTGCCTCCCAAAGTACTGGGATAACAAGTGTGTGCCACCACACCTGGCTCAAACTAAATTTTAAAAAGCAAAAATTCTAGAAATTGAGGAGCAGAGAAATGGATGAGTTTATAAAACATGTGAATACCCAAAGGAGGTGGTACGCAGGATGGAGGGAAAATGAAAGATGTTTGGGGCACTTGGTTGTTCCCCACCTCCCTCCATAACCTGGCTCTTCCCTCTCACAGACTTAATGGGAAATGAGAGGGGGGTACAGCCAGGCACAGTGGTGTAGGCCTGTAATCCCAGGCTTGTGAGGCTGTGGCAGGAGGACTATAAATTTGAGGCCAGCCTGGACAACTTAGACCCTGTCTCAAAAAAAAAAAAACCAAAACCAAAACCAAAAATCCTTGCCGGGTGTGGTGGTGCACGCTTGCAATCCCAGTACTTGGTAGGCTGAGACCGGAGGATCTGGATTCGCGGCCAGCCTCAGCTATTTATTGAGCCCTCCGCAACTTAGTGAGACCCTGTTTCAAAAATAAAGAATAGGCCGGGCGTGGTGGCGCACGCTTGTAATCCCAGTACTTTGGGAGGCGGAGACCGGAGGATCCGGGTTCGCGGCCAGCCTCAGCTCACGCACGTGCACGCATGCTCGTTCTCTCTCTCTCTCTCTCTCTCTCTCTCTCTCTCTCTCTCCCCCTGTCTCTCTCTCTACTTAGCGAGGCCCTCTGCAACTTCGTGAGACCTGGTCTCAAAATAAAGTATAAAAAATAGGGCCGGGGGCGTAGCGCGGAGGTAGAACGCCCGTGTTCAATCCCCGGTACCGCAAAAATAAATAAATAAATAAATAAATAAATAAATAAATAAAAAATAGGGCTGGGGATGTAGCTCGGAGGTAGAATGCCCCTGGGTTCAATCCCCAGTATCGCAAAAAAAAAAAAAAAAAAAAAAAAGGCTGTGAGTGTGGCTCACATGTAGGGGGTTGGGATGTAATGTAGCTTAGGGGTACAATGCTTGCCAAGCATGTGTGAGGCCCTGGGTTCAATCCCCAATACTGCAAACAAAATAATGTGGATTTCTCAGGCTGGGCGTGGTGGCGCACGCTTGTAATCCCAGTACTTTGGGAGGCGGCCAGCTTCAGCTCGCTCTCGCTCGCTCGCTCTCTCTCCTTACTGAGGCCCTCCGCAACCTCGTGAGACCCGGTTTCAAAATAAAGCATAAAAAATAGGGCCGGGGGAGTAGCGCGGAGGTAGAACGCCTCTGCGTTCAATCCCCGGTACCGCAAAAAAAAAAAAAATAAATAAATAAATAAAAATAATGTGGATTTCTCAAGCTAATTAAAATCCAGTTCCAAGAAGCCTGGCTGACACAGAGCTTCCCAGATACTCACAAATCTCAGTTCCTGTGGCCATCTTCACTCTCGGGTTTGGTTCCTCTGTCATACTGACCAACTTTCTCAAAACTGCCTTTCTTTCCTTATTGTTCTAAGCCAATACCGGGCTCATTCACTCTCATAGTCACGTGACTCCCCCTTCGCACTGACTTTAAACCTGGATGCCACTCTGAGTAGGCACAAAGGAGAGCACTCACCTGGCTGTCAGTCAGTGGGAGCCAATAGATGCAGGGGGCTGCCTTAGTCTTACGGAAAAGGTCATCCAGTAGCTTGGCAGGTGGCTCCTCCTGGGCTTTCTCTGAAGTGGAAGGATGTGAATCAGATTTGATGCACATGTCTGTGACCCTGACCCATCCCATCTAGGACCCTGTCCCACCACCTAGAGGAAAGTGCGCCCCACAGCTAAGTACCTTTCTTCTCGCTCTTCTTTTCTTTAGATTTTGCACGTTCCTTGCGACGGCGGTCACGGGATCGTGATCGGGAACGGGGCCCTTCTCGAACTTTGTCCCGATCCCACTCGCGCTCTGATCGAGTTCGCTCCCGCCGCTCCATTTCCCGTTCCCGCTCTGCCCACTGCTCCCGCACTGCCCGCTCCTGCTCCCGCTGCTCTGCCCTGGGGTGCTGTGGTGGCTGGACTGGGGGCGGAGGCGGGGGGTGCAGGGGCCGCGGCACTCCCTGCTCCTCTGTCTTAGTTTCAGAGGGGCGGTCCACCAAGAGGCCCCGGTGATAGTCCAGCTGTGAACAGAGGAAGGACAAGGACAATCAGTTTCAAGTCACCATCACTCCTACTGAAGGAGCCCAGTACCAGTGTTACAGGAACTTGGAGGTCCCATAGTTCAACTAAAGGAACCAAGGGGTCAGGGAGAAGAGGGAAGCACAGAATCTCAATGACTATGGATTTAGCTACCATCTCAACTGGAATATAGCAGAAAATGGCCTCCCTGCCCCTCCCATTCTTCCTTTCCTTAGGTTTCTTACCTCATCTTGCTCAGCATAGTCAGCACAAAGGAATTTGGGATTGGACTGGGGCCATTTGACCCCATGCAGAGCTGTGCGGGTGGCAACGGCTTCCTCTACTGTTGAGTACTGGCAGAGGGAGAAGGCAGAGAGTCATGGTATATCTTCAATCCTTCCCATTTGCCACAATGCCCTTAAACCTGCCCACACTGGTCACAAAGGAAATATATGCCACAACCTAAAGAACCAGCTTCTTCCCCTCACCGTTACAAAGCAATGAGATTTAATCTTGTCAATCCAAAAGGCCTCTTCCACCAACGTTCCTGTACGCCCCAGCAACTCCTTCAGCTGGCCTAGAGTGAAGGGACGAACCTGCCAACGAAAATGGACTTTTAGGGTCTTGAAGAGGGCAAGAACATCCATATATTCAGTGCTGTGTGTGTAGGCACCTGGAATGTGGGAAACAATGACTTACCAAATTGGAGATATGTACGATGTTACTGATCTTGCCTCGGGGTGGGGAGGGCACCTGGGCAGTTCGGACTGGGTCATCAATTGTAATGGAAACTCCGGACTTCTGCTGGCTAATGGAACGTCTAGTTAAGGTATCTCCCAAAGTCACTATCAGAGAGAGCACAAGAACAGCTTTCAGTAGGGAGCAATGCTGGCTTACCTCCAACATGACTCTCGTGGTTCCCTTCCTTTTATTCTCTACCAAGCATCCACTCTTCCATCTACATGTGCTGGGTACCCATAATGTGCAAGGAACAATGCTAGGCTAATCTCCTCATTGTGGAGATACAAAGATTAAACAGATTCAAACCTAGCTCTCAAGTAGCTTAGCATCTAGAAGAGGCAACAGATATGGAAAAATATTGAAATATAAGGCAAAAATCATCAAATGCCTAAAGTGGTCCAAATGAAGAGCTCTGGGTATTCAGAGAGCCGTGTGACATTTCACTCACCTTTCTTTACTTCATGCTCCACAGGTGGGGGCAAAGCCACCTCTACGGAAACTTGGGGAGGTACAGGGGGTTCTGCTTCAGGCTCCTTCTCTTCTTCCTCTTCTTCCCTCTGCCCATTCTCCTGGCCCTCTGCAGGCACTACCTACAGAGATATCAAATAGAAGGGGGTTGGGGGTCTGTCAAACACCACACCAGCACATTCTTTTCAGTCTCTTGTTCTCTGCTGCGACAGTAGTAGAGCCAAGCTAGCAGGTTCCTTCTGCTAAGGGGAGATCTTATTCAGTTCACCTCCACCAGAT
The DNA here is from genome assembly GCA_004027185.1 of Glis glis. Lineage (NCBI taxonomy): Eukaryota > Metazoa > Chordata > Mammalia > Rodentia > Gliridae > Glis > Glis glis. The sequence continues at coordinate 31,837 of PVJS01014176.1, forward strand.
CCTGAGATTATTAGTGCCTCAACTTTGTCTTAAGGAAAATTAAGGCAGGAGTCAGCCAACATTTCCCATATAAGATGGTAAAGTATTTTAGGTTTTGTAAGCCACAGCCTCTGTTGTAACCTCTCAATTCTGGTGTTGTAGCATGTAAGTAGCATAGAAAAGCAGGTGAGAGTAAATGAACTGGTATGGCTGTGTTCTAATAAAACTTTTACTTATAATACCAAGCTGGCTAGATTTGGCACCCTGAAAGTACCAATTAACCCAACCGTCTGCACAGGCAAGAGTTCCTACCCAGGACTTTGCCTTAGCCCCCAGCTGCCTGCTTTGTGCCCACTGCCCCTCCCCTGACCACAGAGTTCAGAGGTCTTACCTGAGTGACTGTCCGGCATATTTTCAGTCCTTTGTCATGGGTCCCATCATCGCCATTCCGCTCTGTCTCATCCTCAGAGATGCGGGAGTCATCAGCATGAAGATCCACAACAGCCTCCTGCCCCGCCAGGGGTTTGATGTCGGGGATGAGGCTCTGGGACACAGATACCCCCCACCCCGTTACACTGGGCCCATGTCTACTCCCACCTTAACATGTCTTGTCCCCCCTTCCCTGGCTCCTCCCACCTCACCTTGAGTGATTCGGTGGTGATACTGATGGAGGGTTTCTTCTGTGTGGTGGCGGTGCTGGCTCCCCAACGCCGCTTCCGACCAGGCTGGCCCCCCTCTGTGTCACTGTTTCCAGCTGGCACCCCCTTGGTAGCTGCTGTCCCCAAGAAATAGGACCCAACAATTAGATGGTCTCAGGCCCTATACTGGTTCATACTATAATACCCACAGGTTGCCTCTGGCTGGAGTTTCAGTAAAAGGTTAACTTAAGGAAATCATATTTGGGGGTTGGGGAAACCATGGTTTCAGAAAGACCAATAAAAGGACTGGAGTCCTTTTTGACAGAAACTATCTGCCTCTGAAAGCAGAAAGAGAGGGGTAACTAGTTTGGTAAACAATTTTTTTTTGTGATATAGGGAATTAAACCCAGGGGTGACCTACATCCCCACACTTTGTGAAATAGGGTTTTGCTAAGTTGCCTCAAACTTGTGATCCTCCTATTTCAGCCTGAATAGCAGGGATTACAGGCATGTGCCCCCACGCCCAGCTCTATTATACTTTTTTTTGTGTGGTACTGGGAATTGAACTCAGGGCATTCTACCTCTGAACTACACCTCCAGCCCTATTTTATTTTTAATCTGAAACAGGGTCTTGCTAAGTTGATGAGAGTCTTACTACTCTACTTGCTGAGGCTGTCCCTGTCTCAGCCTCCCAAGAACTAGATTATAGGTGTGGGTCACCATGTCCAGCTTCTGTCTAAAGTTTTGAATGTCAAAATGAAACCCTAGCTGTGCATGGTGGCACATGCTTGTAATCCCAGTACTTGGGAGGCTGAGACTGGAGGATCGCAGGTTCGCAGTCAACCTCAGCTACTTAGTGAGGCCCTCCACAACTTAGTGAGACCCTATTTCAAAATAAAGAATAAAAAATAGGGCTGGGGGTGTAGTTCGGAGGTAGAACGCCCCAGTACCGCAAAAACAAAACGAAACCCTGTATTTGCCAGAAAGATGCAGATTTGCTGGGTGAAGGGGACAGGGAAGGAAGGGAGCAACCCAAGAATGCCACTGAGAACTTCCATTCTCTATGAACACTGATTTTTTTTTTTTTGGTCAGAACTGGGGATTGAACGCAGGGGTATTCTACCTCCAAGCTATACCCCCAGTCCTATTTTTTATTCTTTATTTGGAAACAGGGTCTCACGAAATTGTGGAGAGCCTTGCTAAGTAGCTGAGGCTATCCGCAAACCTGCAATCCTCCTGTCTCAGCCTCCCAAGTACTGGGATTACAAGCGTGCGCCACCATGCCCAGCTGAACACTGATTTTTATGGTATTCCTGACCTTTATCAGGGATTCAGGGCTAGACTTACAGACAACGGAGATCTTCCTCTTGAATGATTTGGGCAGCGAACTCTGTATAGAGAAGATAAGGGGGAAAAAAGAGAGAGAGAGAGACACCCCACAGAGAGGGGGAAGGGAGGTTAAATGGGGCAGTCTTAGCACAGGTTCCAAAGACACACAGAAAGAGACAGAGAAAGACAGAGAAAGACAGAGAGAGAGAGAGAGAGGGAGGGAGAGACAGAGACAGAGACCAAAACAGAAGCGGCAAACGGCAAAAACGAAGCAGACTCAATGCAAGTTAGAGAAAAAAATAAAACCAAACATCATAGCAGGGAAAAGTCATCTACTCCATAGCAAACCTGTGTATTAGCTTAACCAGAAATAAGCTGGAAGAGGAATTCAGCAGCCTCTCAGCTCTTTACAGATGTTGGTCATGCCCTCTTCCACTGTCTCTACGGGTTGAGGATACCAAGCCCAACAAGCTGTGCCCAGAACTGGGTCATCTAGTCCTCCCAGGTCCTTCCTTGCTAACCCGAGGAAACAAGGAAAACCAACTTTGGGATGGCAACTCTTCTCCTCTTTTCAATGCCCAGTCTGACAACCACTAACAGTGTCAGGCTTCGGGATGCTTGGACAACAGGCTGTCAAGACCACTCAGATCCCCATCACTGTGGAAAAGGGCCACACCAGACTCAATGGAGATGAGGCTCCTGAGGCAAGTGCCAGCACAGAGAATTTAAAGGTATCTCTGATAAGGGAAGTTCTTATGAAAGTAGGATATCCCCAGGGAGATTCTCATTCTTTCCAACCAATGTCCGTACTATAGCGGAGCCTTCACTGTTTCCTCTCCAACCGGGGCTTAAGCCATAGGGGCTCTGCCAAGGACCAGAAGACAGCTTTGGGCAAATTTCAGAGGGAAGAAGACTATGGACAGAGCAAAAAGAAGAATAGAGAGAAAAGGGCAATAGAGCTTATTTAGGCGCTTATTTCTGGAAAAACTAAGACCACCCTACCACCCTTCTAAAGGGTAGGGCAGAACCCACTTGATGAAATTCCTTTTTCCCACCCACCCCCAGCCCCGTTTGTGTCGTCTAACCAAGTCTCCTTGGTCTCTGTTAAGGGCCAGCCTGACCCCTAGCTGGGCCACTCTCGATGGGTAAGTTAGTGAGAAAAAAAAAAAAGGTTTTAATTAAAACAGGAAAAACATGAACCAAATAAATAAATCCAACAAAGAAATCAGAAAAATAAAGGTAAAGAAAAAATTAAAATAAAAGATTAAAATAAAAAAGAAGAAGAAAATAAAGAAGAAAATAAACTAGGAATATGACAAATGTTCCAGGTACCATCTCACACCTGGGATCTTCAGTTCAGCCAATCGCACCTCACTGTGTACTGTATCTAGTCAACCGCCGGTCCAATCAGAATGAGCCCTCCCTGCTAGGCGCTGTGCAATTGGTGGGGGGTTGGGTTGGCAAAAAAGGTGGGCGCTCGGCGTGGTAGTCAGCACGGCACTGCCAGAGTCCTCCCAGGGGCGCAGGGGGGGCGGGAGGGAAACGTGTGGGGGGACGCTGCCCAGTTTCCATGATGTCAAGACAGTTCACTGGCGGTGGCCAGGCTCAGCGAGGGGTAGAGGGGGGAAAGGGGGCAGAGACATCAGTCCTGGCCCTGTAGGGGCATCATCTTGCAGTCCCTGATGAGGTGGCCTGTGAGTAGCAGGAATGGTCCTTGCCTTTTATCATGAGAGGCAGGCAGGACCCTATGTCCACAAGTGGCAAGCGGCAGCAATACCACCACCAATACTTGGAATCCAGGTGATGACTCCAGAGTCCCTTTCTCCTCTGCCTGTAACTGGGGAGGGGGTCCTCTCATCGACTGGGATCATGGAGCCTCTGATGAAGGTAGCCTGGGGATAGTAGGTGAATATCCCCAGGACCTGGCACACATTCAGCAGCAAGGTCAGAATACTTTTCTTCTCAGTTGTGGGTAGCATCTCCTCAGGGACTCCAGCTGAGACAATGGTTCCAGTCAGGTGGATGAATGAGCCCCTGCCTCCAGGGATGGAGGAGAAGTTGGAGCAACCAACATGCTGCCCTTCACCATGGACAACAGGGACCAAAGGAAAGTCCGTCTGATGAGCAAGTGGTGACACATGGGCTGGGCTGTCATCAGCATTAAATCCCTGGGGCACAGACCCTAGACTCCTTTGCAGGGTTCCTAGTCGTCACAGCTTAAGCCGAGGGCCCCATTCAGTATTTTACAGCATGACACTGTGATCACAAACATTTGACTCTTTAGGTTGTCTTGGTGCCCTAGATGGGGATCCCAACAGTCTGTAGCAAACAAGGCAACCCACAATCCTCGATAGAGCAAGGGCATGTGGGCAGGCGCCCCAGCACTGGCACAAGCTCTTCTTGGGGTGTCCCAAGTAGGGAGATGATGCAAGTCCACCCCTTTCCAAATGCTTTTTGTTTTCTCAATACAAGTCTCTCCACAACAGTGCTCTTCTTGGCCCCCTGATGTAAGCAAGACAGGGAGGCAAAAGGGGGCCCATCACAGGAGCCCATATACATGCCCCCCTCTGGCCAAGACACCTGGATGGCAGACTCAGCTCTGATTGGGCAGCTCAGTAGCAGCGGGTGGGTCCAGAGGAAGAGGCGGCATCAGCGATTGGCCAGTTGGGCAGGGTTATATTTTACGGGCGGATTACCGTACATGAGGTACTTGGACAAAATTTTACGGGGAAGAAGGACCTTGTAATAAATAATATTCTGCACATCAAATCACTTTCACCGGCCCCCACCCCCGCAACACACACCAGAGAAAGGCTACACACACAACAGCCCCTCCCACCCTGTCATCCCACTCCCAAACTCAGCTAATTCTATTACTTTAAGAGCCAAGAAGACTTCGCTGGCTCTGATAGGGGAGCCCCCTGAATTGGGTGCAGGACATTAGATAATATATATGCCAAAAAAAGAGGCAGAGGGTTCACAGATACAGAGAAGGGGCCTTCTGGATCACTCCAAGTGCTGGCTTCTAAGGAGCTACATCTCTGTAATGAGACCACTGGGGGGCAGATGAGGAACAAAAATTCCTCAGCTCCGCAGGTCTGGTGAGAACCATCAAAGTCCACTAGATGGCGTTGAGCTCCATGAGGCTTTTAAAAAGGAGGGAAACCTCAAGGAGTTATCACAGGGAGAAGCTTGGAGGGAGAGGAAAAGCTGAGCCTGGGTCTTAGAAAAAGGACCATCAAAGTACTTTCCAGTCAATCACAAACTTCTAGGAGTCTGGACTGAAATACTTCCCGCATAGGGAAAGAAGGAACCAGCCCTGTTCCCATCACAAGGGGTCTCCCTTGCTAAACCAGCGAATTCTCCCTTGGCCCTATCCTGATCCAAGGCCCTGACTCATCCCCTCTTTATGTTTTCCCACTGTGTAAGAGGGATCACCAGATGGTCTACTCTGTCCCCTAGGTCCACTTCTGCCCACCCTCCCCAACAGGTGGCTTGGATATTTACCTCTTTCTTCTCCTCATCTTCAGCACTGCCCTCTGGGCGTTCATCATTGCTGACTTGGTCTGCAGAAGGCATCGGAGGCTCTGGAACCTCATTTTCAGGTCTGTTTTCGCTTGTGTCCATGGTCACTTCCTCCTTCTCCTCACTGACAGGATGGGGGGAGGTTGGGAGGGAAGAGCAGGAAAGAACCAAGGGAAGAGAGAGCAAGATGTTAGCTTTGGGGTCATGAAACCCTCTGCCTCATCACTTGGGTAGGATTGAGATGGCTGCTTCTCAGACCAGACTAGAAACTTTGCCCTCAAGAGGAAAGTAGGAAACCATTTTCCTTGGGGAAAAAGCAGAGATTACAGCAATCACATCCACCCACTGCCCACAGGGGTTAATGCTGTTATGTATGAGCGAGGACTTCAATTGTTCTTAGGTAATAACTCACCAAAGTACTCTTACATGAAAGGAGAAACACCCTCTTCTCAAAACAGCCCCTCTAAAGTGACTGTGATTGGCCCACAACATGGTGGTATCCACGGCCACAGGCGCCTTTACCTTGCATGAGAAACTAAGGGAAGCCTGATTCCTTGCAAAGACAGGAAAGAACGACCACGGCTGTGGCAAATGATTCCAAGCTCGTGTTTAATTAACTGCTTAGTAAGTAAAGCCCTGCTGACCCACTGGATCTGGAGACACCAGGAACACAGAAAATGGTGGGGGCTGCAGGGAGAGGGTAGGACTGATGAAGAGTTCAAGCTTCAACAAGGACCCTCTCTCTTCCAAAAGGAAAGGAGAAACTAAAACTGCCAAAGAGAGTATGAAAGCTCAGAGAAGAATCAGGCCACTTTTACCTGCTGAGAGGTGTAGGAACTGTTATTACTTTCAACTTCCACTTAAGTTTCTCCCACTCTCTCATTCCAACTTCCAAGAGATGGAGAAGGCCTTGCAGTTAGGACACACCCTCCCCCACACCATACACCCCCCAACAACTGAACCCACTCCTCCACTCTTAATCACACAAGTTAGCACCCACTTCAGGCCAAGAATCCCAGAGATTTACTTCAGATAAATTATCTTCCCATCTTTGTTTTCTGTCTTCATCTCTAACTTCTATCTCTAATTTTACCCCCCCCCTAGTATCCAAATACTGGGTGAAAATAATCAAATCAAGAGTTCAGAGGCCTAACCTCCCCAGGTTGATCACTACTACCAGGAAATTCAAAATTCGGCATTCCTAACGGGCTGCCTGACACTCAGAGGTCAGTACAGCCTCCCTAGGGCAGCCAGGGAGGGATGCACAGGTGAGGGGGAGGGGAAAGTCGGGCCTGTGCCCCAGCTAACAGGCCCCCACAGAAACACGAATTCAACTGCTTTAGTTCAGATAAAAAGGCTTATATATTTTTAAAAAGCCTATTTCCCACACAGAGAGGGCAAGTGGGGCCAATTAGAAATCGGGCAGGAAGGACAAAGGGGGAAGCAGAATGACTGAAAACAAACCCAAACGAAACATGGAATGAAAGCCATGAGGAAGAGAAGGAAGATGAGGTGAGCCAGAGAGGTGGGGAAAAGGGATACATGGAAATGTGAAGCTCTCACCCTTCTTTGCTTTCTGATAACATGATTTTTTTTCTCCCCCTGGAAGTGCTGTTTATCCCTTTCTGGAATGGAAGAAATAACAAAAACCAAACAAAAAATCCTAAAAAACAAAACGAAACAAAAAGCCACCTTCCTTGTTTCAAGATCCCACCACCTCCTCCCCAGCCACCCGATCCAGAGAGAGAAAATCGAGATGCAGCAACTGGGGATCCAAAAAATGGTAAATGGAAGGGGAGGTGGTGGCGGTGAGGGGAGGCTAAAATAGATCTGGCTTTAAGAGATAAGCGTTAAGTCCTCACGGCAAACCCCGAGTTCGGCTGGATTGGTCTCTCTGGAGAAGGAGGAGGAAGAGGGCCAGGCTGCTGGTAGTGGCTGGCTCTATTGTATTGGCGGAGCGGCAGCGATCAGCCGGAGACATGCAGGGGAGCCATCTTGCCACTTACCCAGCAGCCCGTGTGTGCGGATGGGGGAGGGCCCTGCTGCAGCAGGGGAGGGGAAAGAAAAGAGGGAGGGAGCTGAGTGAGCAAGGTTCTTATCCTCTGGCAGGCCACTGGGAGCCGACTGCTGGCTCAAGAGGCCTGGCCTTTTTCCTTCTTTTCTCAGATTACAACAGCTACTGAGGCCTAGCCCCACAGGGCCTGGGGGATAGGGGGAGGTGTGCTCCCTCTGGTCTTCCCAGGGATGAGGGAGGGGGCAGGGTGGAGAGGACTTACAAAGTTACAGCTGTTTGATTGGATGACTCCAGAGAATGGAAGGAAGGGAAACAGCAGAGTTGGGAGTGAAAAATGATTAAAGAAAGATAAAGCGAAAGTTGAAAAATGACTAATTATAATTGAAGACTCTACTCCTCCCACAGATTGGAGGGGCATGAGCACTTTTTTTATGGGCCCATCACACTCTACCCAGAAGCAAGGCGTGGAACATTGAAACCAAATAAGCCAGTCAAATGTTCAAGGTGGAGAGATGGGATGAGAACTGTCACTATGCAATCACTATAGTAACTGGCTGCTCACCCCTGGCAATGACCATGTGTTACAACTCCAACCAGTCTGTTCCCAGGGATGATGGAGGAGAGTGGATGAGCAGGGAAAGTTCCTTTTTAAAATACCAGTAGAAGGGAGGGTGGGTGTCTCTGAAGAGATGACAGACAACTTTGTTTCATAGCGTCTTTAATACGGTCACTCTGGCCCAGGATTCCCTGGAGCCAGAGAGGAAAAGGATAAAGAGGGCAATGGGACCTTGCATAGCTGAAGCTTGAAGGCCATTTCTTGGACCAAGAACTCAAAGATGAGGGATATGAAGTAGATTAGACACTGGAGGTGAGAGAGCTGCTAATAGGGGCAGGGGAGGGGAGATCAGCCTGGCAGAAAGTGACTGGGAATGAAGTGAAAAATATTAACTATGGGCATCTTCACCAGACCAATGTTAAGTGGGAAAAAGACCCTAAGAATTCAAAAAGGACTCAGTAGATACTTAAAATGCTTATTGTTGATTGCAAAGTTGCTCCTTTTGTAAACTTATGGCAGCATAGGTTTAACCAAAAGTTGTTTTTTTCTTTGTGGTGTTAAGTGACTGAAACCCAGGGCCTTGTGTATGTATGCTAGGCAAGTGCTTTACCAATGAACTATACCCCCAGCCCCTGAGTATCTCTCTTTTCTTTTGCAGTACTCAGGATTGAACCCAGGGGTGCTCTACCACTGAGCTAAATCCCCAGCCCTTTTTAGCTTCTACACTGAGACACGGTTTTGCCAAGTTGCACAGGCTGGCCCCGAACTTACAATCCTCCCACCTCAGCTTCAATGCCTGGCTGAGTATCTCTCTCTCTTTCTTTTTTTTTTTTTTTTGATACTGGGGTTAGAACCCAGGGGCATTCATTCTACCTCTGAGCTACACCCCCAGTCCTATTTTTTTATTTTATTTTGGAAATGTTCTCACTAAATGGTCTCAGCTCTCTGGCTTTGAACCTGCGATCCTCCTGTCTCAGTCTCTCAAGTACTGGGATTACAGGCATGTGCCACTACACCCAGCTGAGTATCTCATTTTTAACAGCAGAGCTTTTAGACAGGAATGAAATTTCTTTTTTTTTTTTTTTTTTTTTTTGCGGTACCAGGGATTGAACCCAGGGGTGTTCTA
>PVJS01014177.1:0-40801 GCA_004027185.1 Glis glis
AAAAAAAAAAAAAAAAAAAAAAAGAATTCACCCCTAGAGTCTCACCTTCTTTAAATAAAATGTTTTCTTTCCTTTTTTAACAAATGCATTTCCACTTGAATTAAATATTGATAATTTGACCTTTTATGTCTTTAACTAATCAAAGTGGGAAAATTCCAAATGTAGATCTCTGAGTTTGGCCCTGGTGGGTCTTTCCGCTTGAGTAGGCTCTGAGATTAAAGGAGTTGAACTTCCTCTTTTGCTGCTCCCTCCTTGCACTAATTGCTTATGCAAAAAATGCAGATTTGTATTAATTAGTAACTCCACTGATTAGTTCTGTGGTATTTTCACATAATAAATCATGCCGCAGACATGAATTTTGGCACATCACCCAGTGGTGGCTCAGGCTGCAATACAGATTTCATATTAAAATAAAATCTCTGTCTAAATCTACCTTTCCGACGCAGGTACCATGAGCAGCCACCTGCTGGGAGCACCTGCCATGGGAAATTATTTGTACTCAGTGACAAGCCACTTTTGGGGCCCAAACAGAACAATCTGACTATGAGGTTAGGTTCTAATAATAAATAAACAAATAAATAGTTAAACACATACACACATGACACCAGTGTGTCTAAGCTTAGTCATTTTTCAGGTTGTAATGTGGTAACAGAGGATCTGCTTGTTAATGGGACTAGCTGTTTAAAAGCAGCTTCTCAACATATAGATAAACACCTTTGTATGTCTTCTCCTAGGATTTTTGCTCCTGTTTGAGATGGTCTGATATTCTGAGACTCTTTTGTAACTCAAACTCACTGTCTTATTCCCTCCCTACACAGACCAGTTAGTTCTGGAAAATAAAAGGACCATAAAAGCATGAGGGGGAGAACTATGAGTGTTAAAAGCCATCTCAGAGGGAATTGCCACCTTGCCATCCTAGCAGAGGGTGAGAAGCTGTGAGGCCAGTCACCCACAAGTGCCTGGTATGAGTGAGGAAAATTCTCCTCTCCCCATTGGCTGCTCTAGGAACTTCTACACAACTCCTTTCCTTCCCTCGAAAGCTGTTTAATTTGAAGAGGCAAGTTAAAACCAGTGTGGTCAAGATTATGAATTAGACCCAGGTGTTTTCTGTACTCCCCAACCCTTTACATACCCTTGATTTCTTGCCACTGGTGACACTTTTCCAAGACTTCTTGGGTGCTCTCAGTACCTTAATGCTTTTTCTGTTCCCTAAACATCTAGACCTGTTGCAAGGAACCCATAAATTCATGCTTTTGTTGTTGTTTGGTACTGGGAATTGAACCCAGGGGTATTCTACTTCTGAGCTACATCCCCAGTCCTTTTTATTTTTTTGTTTGGAAACAAGGTCTCACTGGGTTACAGAGGGTCTCACTAAGTTGCTGAGGCTGGCCTCGAACCTATGATCTTCCTCTTTCAGCCTCCCAAGTACTGAGATTACAGGCGTGCACCACCATGCCTGGCTGCAAATATATGTGTCTTAAGAGGTTGGGAGGGGAAAGGATGATGTTTTATCCGGTGCCTTTTCTGGAGTGCTTGTAGAGTTACAGAGCACAAAGAAAAAGGAATAAGCATTTAATACTGAATTTGGACAATAATAAAGGCTAAAGGAGATGTAGTACTATGTAGTACCAGTAGTACTATGTAGGGTGCTGTGTTCACTTTCAAAACTTGTCCTGGGGAGTGAATATGGGGTTGGGGGTGAAGGCCCACAGCCTCTATGAAGGTTCTCTCTGGAGCCATCCTTTACTGGACCTTTCAGATGTTTTGATGTGAAAGGGAAACCTCAGGCATTTTGTGGTCTTTTGATTTATTTATCTTAGAGGTAGAGATTCCTTTTTAAGGAAATAAATTTCCAAAGGCCGGGAGAGGAGATAATAATTAAAATCATCTCTCTAAGTAAAATATTTTTTTCTCTTCTTTGAATTCACCCCCAAATTCTACTTAAGACTTCACATGGACAAGATTGGTCATCTCTGATGAGAAAAAAATATCCTAGATTTTCATGTTTGTCCACAATGCTGGAGTATAGTAGCTACAGAGAGAGCCAGGGCTGAGCATAGGCAGATTCTAAGTTAGGGCTTTTTCTTTTTTTGAGTTTGTCTTCTCAGTCACCTACATTCAGAAACTCCTGCTTCACTGTGTAATAAGTGACTCAGCAAATCTGTATTGCGTGCCACTCCGTACCAGGCTAGGTGCCAGGAGCACAGAGGTAAATAGAAGTAGACATTAGACTTTGCTTTCTTGAAGCTTCCTATCCACTGTGAGAGAAAGATTTAATAAAGTTCACTCATAATGAGAGTGTACCCACCCAATTTGAAGCAAGGCAGGGAAGAAAAACAAACTCACCTGTATATAAAAGCAGAGAACAAAGGAACCTTGGCCAACAAGGGGAGCCACAGGGAGGACATGAAGGGATGGCACCCAGGTGATGGATGCTGCAAAGCCTGCAGTCAGAACAACACAATGGAGAGCTTCTGATGCCACAGGAGCCTGGGGGAGTTTAGGAACCTGACAACCATCCAGTGTAGCACTAGGAAGAGGGGGATAAACGGAAGACTGAGGTAGCCAAGGGAAGACAGGGCCCAGAGCCTACTTCCCATTGAAGAGCTTGAGCTATTGAGCAGGGTGTGTCTGAGGCTTGGGAAAGATTTCTATTTTTAGAAAGACAGTTTTTTAACCAGAGTGTATTAAACTGGTTACAGTGATGGGTTTGGAATCTATTGCAGTTTTCCTGGCAAACGTGATGGTACTTGGACTAGGCTGGTTTCAGGGGGAGATGGAAAGTTAAGAGAACAGAGTTCAGATGTATTTATAAAGATTACCTTAAAATCACAGCCTTGTTTTGTACAAATTACCCAAAGGACCATAAAAGTGATTATTTATAATCTTGGGTAAATGTTATTGGTTTCCTCAGAAATTACATACCAAATTTAATTTAAATCACTACGAACTTAGCCATAACATAGCTACTTTGCAATGCAGGAAATAAAATAGCAACAGCACACATGTATTGAGCACTTAAAACATTCCAGGTGCACTGACTTAACAGCTATGATAATTTTCATTTGAGAGCTGAAGAAAATTAGGCTTATGCCAGTTAAGTAACATACCCAGTGCCACCGAGCTACCTGGTGCAGAGATGGGACTCAAGCCCAGGCCAGCCTGACTCCAAAGCTTGTGCCTTTGAGCTACTATGTCCCACCAGGAAAAGGATATGACCAGGATTGACTTACAAATTTTGTCTCATAAAAAAGTGCTTTAAGTTTGTTTCTAAGAAATAGTTTTAAGCTTGATATTTTGTGGTCAATTAATCTAAAAATTACACACACCTATAATATCAATTACGGAGTCTTTCTGGAGATAAGAATGGGAAAATGGTAGCCAACAATCTAGTCAATTTATCTAAGTTTTGTAATGAATTAATTTAATTGATGAGAACTGATCAGGTTGGTGAAGATAATGCATATAAATCATTCTACGTCACAACCTTTCTCATAAAAAGTTCACAATTCAAGAATTTACTAACCCCGGCTACTCTGGAAGCTGAGGCAGGAGGATCACAATTTGAGGCCAGCCTGGGCAATGTAGGGAGACCCTATCTCAAAATAAAAAAAGGAGGGCTAGGATACAGCTCAGCAGTAGTAGAGTACCTCTGGGTTCAATCCCCAGTAATACAAAATAACAACAAAAGGCCGGGCGTAGTGGCGCACGCTTGTAATCCCAGTACTTGGGAGGCTGAGACAGGAGGATCCGGGTTTGCAGTCAGCCTCAGCTACTTAGTGAGGCCCTCCGCAACTTAGTGAGACCCTGTTTCAAAATAAAGAATAAAAAACAGGGCTGGGGGTGTAGCCTGGAGTAGAATGCCCCTGGGTTCGATCCCCGGTACCGCAAAAAAAAAAAAGTAACAACAAAAACAACTTTAAAAAACCAGAATTCACTAAAACTTGCTCTATTTGAAGCATTCAATTTCTTTTGGCTCTAGTGATACCTGGTTTGAAATAAATAACACTTAATTAGCTCTTTTTATCTTTAATAAAGAATCGGGGATTTTTCTTTTCTTTTAGAAAAATAAGTCTTGTTAAATATCCTTGTTCCTAGGTATATTCATTGCCTAAGAACTGACAAAGGAGTATACTTCACCTCAAATGGAGAAAGGCTGTGGTGACATGTCTTATCAGTCAATATAATTAACTTATTACTGATATTCTTAACTTCTAAGCATGGGAAACATGGGAAATTTTGAATAGTAAATAATATATGTACATCATAAATATTTTTAAATATTAACAACTGGATGTTGAGAGTTGTGGCTGTTTTAATTTCTTATTTTTTATTATATGAGTATCCACAAACTTCTGCATAGAATCAAACATCAATATTAATAAAAAGAGGAAGAGAGTCCTATAAACTATTAATTTTGAAATGATGTAAAATGAGCTATACCAGGGGACATGAAAACAGAGAAGAGGGATTCATGAGAATACTGAAAAATATCTTAGTTCTACAGGAGTATTCAGCTGACCATAGACAGATAAGAAATAATAAATGTGCTTTAATCCACTAAGTTTTGGGATGGTTTATCATGAACAATGGATAAGTGATAAAATTATATTTTTTCAGATTGCTTTGAGAGTTTGATGTATTGATTAATCAAAAATATTCAAGTGAGACTTTCTATCAATATCTCATAGTAAACATTAAGCTGGTATTTACCTGTTAGGGATTGCACTAAATGCTTTAGACAAGTTAATTTTATCTAATCTTCAAAACAGCTCTATGAATAGGTATTATTGCTATTTTTGTCATTGTATAGATGAGGAAATAAGTCTCTTGTCCAAAGTCATGCATCTAAAAACAGATGGAGTCTTTTTACTTTTTGTTTCCATTCCGATTACTTGACTACCAATCTAGTTAGAAGGAAGATTGACACCTGTTTGGGGAGACTGTGATGCACTGTATTATGGATCTGCCTTCCTTTCAGCACAATTGGCTCAAGTCCTATACTTTTAGCCAGTCGTACACAATCACATAAAATGTATAATGTAGAGCCGAGCGTGATGGTGCACGCTTGTGATCCCAATACATGAGAGGCTGAGACAGGAGGATCGCAGATTCACCACCAGCCTCAGCAACGTCGTGAGGCTCTCCTCAACTTAGTGAGACCTGTTTCAAAATAAAACATAAAAATAGGATTGAGGGTGTAGCTCGGAGGTAGAATGCCCCTGAGTTCAGTCCTCAGAACCCCCCAAATAAAATGCATAATGTACTTTCTACCTATAGTTGATACTGTGGATTGGTTCACTCAACACCCCATCTGACATCCTTCTTGCAAGTGTTACTAGAAGCTGGAAAGCTAAAACAAAGAAATGCATGTAAAATGTTTCCTGTGCTCCCTAGATGTGGCATACATTTACACTCAGATGCATTAAGCCTTAATTTAGAACCAGGTTACACAGGGGAGTCAGAGGACGGGAGATTATTTGGCTGTGTGGTACTGGTTTTATGATTTGTCAGTTTTCTGACTCTAGCAAAGGCAGACACCTTCTTAATGATCTAGTTTTGTGAAATAGTTTTAGAAACCATACCTGGAATCTCAGTCTATCCTGTTTCTTCAAATTTCCTAATCTTTCTGTGAATTGCTTATACCCATCACGAAATTTGTTTGCACAGATTTCAAGTGGAGTTATACTGTCTGAAATTAAGAACTCTTTTCCTGTTTAGTAACTGGGACCAGAAAAGCTATGGACAACAGAGCAGTAAGAACATGGGAATACATGATCAATTGATTAAGCAAACATGATTGGGCTTAAAGGTGTTAGAGGATCAGAGGATAGTAATCCATGGCACCCAGCAATGAGTTTGTTAATTAATGTATCACCTGTGGTCACCTGGGAGGAAGTGCCATACCAAGTGGCCACTGTAATGGGCCGTTATGGGAATAAAAGGGGTATATAAGGACTATAGAGATGGACTATTTGCTTTTATCTACTCTGAATAACTTCAAGTAAGAACATAACTTACTCAAGACATAGTTTTTTTTTTAAAGGAAATTTCTATGATTTCCCCAAGGAAACTAATCACTTCACAACTTCACAGAGCTGAGGTAGCCTGTTACCAAAGAGGTTGTTAAATCACAGTAGAGTTCAGCAATGCTCAAAACTATGATCCCTAGATCAGCAGCATCAGTAACAACTGGGAATGTTTGGAAAAAGGAAATGCTTGAGCCTTATTCCAGACCTATGGAAGTAGAGATTCAGGGGTTGGGGCATAGCACTCTATGGTTTCAGAAGCTCTCCAACTGATTCCGATACATACTAAAGTCTGAGAAACACTAATGGTTTCCAAAGCCTCACCATAACCCCCTGCTGATCTCTTATGTAAAGGAGCAAAACCAGAATTGTAGTGACAACATTAGGGAGGAGTTACATGGCTCCGACTACTCTGAATACTCAGCTTCCATTGAAAAGCTCTTTTCCCAACATAAACACTCCTTTCTACCATATCTTTTGAGTCAGGTCTGGGTTTGCTTGAAGGTTCTTTTCAAGTACTAATCTTGCAAGAGGATATAAATTTTCTTCATACCCCACTCTCCTCTTTTCTCATTGTCTCCAAACTATGACTAGTGTCAGATGCCACCAGGGCTTTACTAGGACAATAATTTCATACCCAAGAGAAGGCTAATAAGCCATTTCAAGGTCTTGTTTATTTTTATTGCCCTAAATGGTGGGGGCAAATGCAGGAGTAACCTTTGAAGATGCTAGCCTACGATGGATCCAGTTGAATTTATTAAGATAGTTGTAAGCCGGGCGTGGTGGTGCAGGTTTGTAATCCCAGTACTTGGGAGGCGGAGACCGGAGGATCCCCGTTATCTCGGCCAGCCTCTGCTACTTAGTGAGGCCCTCCGAAACTTAGTGAGACCCGGTTTCAAAATAAAGGATAAAAAATAGGGCCGGGGGTATAGCTTGGAGGTAGAATGCCCCTGAGTTCAATCCCTGGTACCTCAAAAAAAAGATAGTTGTAATTATTAGTAATTCTGGATTCAAAGTGCTTCTGAAACCTCTGGGTAGAGTTATCACTGTTTGCTCAGAAAATTGATTAAAATGTGCATTCAAAGACGACCTACAGAGGGAGAATTAATGAAGGAAACACTTCCATTGACATTATGTACATATGTGAGAATATTAATGCCAATCTCAATATCACGTATAGGGAAGGGAGGAGTGGGGAGGGAGCCGAGGAAAAGTTCACCAAGTGCTATGTGCATGTATGCCACTATCACTATGCACTACATTATGATGTGAAACTATAATGCAACAATAAATGTATATAAAAAGACAAAAGATAAGTGTTGGTGAGGATGTGGAGAAAAGAGAACCCTTGTACACTGTTAGTAGGGATGTAGATTAGTATAGTCATTATGGAAACAGTATGGATTTTCCTCCAAAAACAAATAAAAATACTACCACTACCATGTAATCCAGAAAAAAAAAAGACAAAGATGATCTGAGTTCTGGGAGGCTGAAGTACCAAGAATTTGTTGATATGATGTAGAAAGACAAAGGTTTTAAGCAGAAAAGTTTACAGTGAATTCATCATGGGTAGACTTCTCACCCACCTCCTAACTATGCCCAACATGTGTGCATTGCTTTGGGAGGGACAGTATCTTTGAAAAAAAAAAACTCTCTTCAGGAAGGAAAAGAAGACAGGCAATGCCACTATTAAATTGGGACCTGTAATGGTAAGTGTGATCCTGGGTGTCTAGGGTAATAGGCCAGGGAGCATCACATGAGCGTCAAAGGCAAGGTGGGATTTTACCATAACCCAGCAGAAATGGAGTGGCGATTAGAATGATTTAACACAGGGGAACCCACAGCAGTATCTTAACTTTTCATGGGATCTCTACAATTAAATTTGGTCTAAATAATAATAATACATGGATGATAAAACCTTATGAAGGCTTGTCATAAATCACCATGGTGTTGAGGCAGGGCAGGGGACCTGGGAACAGGAAGGATTAAAAGAGGCCATCTGTATAAAAAACAAAAACAAGGAAGGTTAATAAGATATAAGGATAACAAGGACTAGGCAAAGACCATGAAAATCAAAATGAAACTTCAGCCCCTTCTGTGGGCTGCATTCTGAGCATAACCTGTGTAAACAAGGATGGGGGGAGGTGAGAAAAGAAGTGATGTCAGGAGATTATAGAGTCTACCAGCTTATGACATAATTATTCTAATTAAGAGATTAAAACTGGGCAAAAGATATGGGCCCCCAAGACCTGATTCTGACCAATCACAAGAGAGCAGATAGGGGACTACAAGAAGGTATAAAAGATCACCTCTCAATAACTTCAGTGATTACTCTCTTTAGGGGACCCCTCCCCTCTGTGTGGGGAGCTATTTTATTTTCTAGCTTTCCGTTGCTTACAAATAAACTTTCATATTTTGATACCTTCATTAGTCCTTGGACTTCATTCATTGAAATCCACTGGACAAAAAACCAATAAGAGAGACACCCTGGAGCAATGTTATGTCATGGTGGTTGCTCATCCAATTCCCAAAGTTGAGTTTATCTCTAAGCCTTGAATATAAAGTGATCCACGTATCCCTCAAAGGCCCCGTGGTATCATCATAAGCACATCTCAATCCTTCTCCCAGCAAGGTAACTACATAGTGGGAAAAGGGAAATAGCCACATCTTTTGGGGAGTATGGGCCCTTGACTATGAACTAGTTCAGTGAATAATGCAGTGTTATATGTATCTGGCAGAATGGGGAGCCATGAAGGTTAGGAGACAATTGGATTGAGGGTCCTAATTCTGTCACACCGATGGGTCTTCAAATCCATACTGTGATTGCTTCCACATTTCCTGTATGTAGAGATGGCTGAATATCCATGTTTGCACCCTGATCCCAAAAATGTGGGTTATGAGACAACAAAGGGCCAATCTTGAGCTCCCCATCCTTACAAAAATTAAAACCACGCACTGGAGGAATGGCAGAGATTAGTTCAGCATTAAAGGTTTGAAAGTTAGCTGGCGATGTGACAGCAGCTACTAGTTGTCCCCATTAGCTGTACTTCCCTTCCCTGTCATAGAAGTAATGTCTCCAAATTTTAGTTAGGAAAATATCATTCAGAAAAAGAGACTACATTCTCCTGCCAAATTGAACTATGTGTTGCCACATGACTAAGTTTTGGCTAATGGGGTGTGAGTGACAGTGATGGGTACAATTTCTGGATCTTGGGAATAAGATGGAGCTATGTCCATCCCTTCTCCCTATCCCTTCTCCCTTCCCCTTTTTGCTGGCTGAAATGCAGACCAAGGCAACACTGTAGGGTCAGTGTGGCAACAAGACAAAAGAAATTGGGTCATTCATAGTGCTATCATACTGGTTCTGGTCTGCTTATACAAGAGCTTTCATTTGAGTGAGAGATAAGTTTTTATCTCGTTTATGCCTGTACTATTTTGTATCTCTCTCCTGCAACCAAATCTACACCCTAACAAATATAGGTAGTAATCCCTGTTGGGGCCCCATTAGAAATCCTGCACCCCTTTTTCTGGCCTCGTGCAAATGACAGATGGTTCTTGGAGAATGTAAAGGGATTACTATACACTTAGACAAGTGGTGATTTTAAGGGTAGGTGCTATTCCACATGATCTCTTTAGTGGAGCAAATCAACAACCCATGACACTTGTATTCAGCTATTGTTCTGATAAATGCTTTTTTTTCTTTATGCTAATAAGCAGAGAGCAGGAAAGCAGTTTGCTTTGATGCATTCTAATTTAGATATGCCAACTCTTCCACTCTGTGTAATAACTTAACCTTGGAATTCTGATCATCTCACCATTCCTTGGATCACCACGCTTGTCCACCTCCTCAGTGGCCTTACACTGATATGAACTGTAGAAAGTAGCAGATACTCTAGTTGCATCAAAAAGGCTCATGATTGCCACTGGGTGGAAAGTAAATCCAAAGAAAATTTAAAGTCCTGACAGCTGAGGGATAGAACCAGTGGGGCAAATACATATTTCTTCTGAAATAAAGGCAATTTGCTTCACTTGACTCTTCTTATAGCTAGGATTATTATGCAGAGTTTTCATCCAGAAATTATCAAATTAGATTAGGTTTAATCGAAGAGGAATGGAAGGTAAATAAATGCATTGTCTTTATCCATATTTACCTAACTTTGGATTGTTTTTTGGTGGTTATAAGCAGATTGGAATGATTATTAAAAATATGAGCCAGGCGTGGTGGCGCACTCTTGTAATCCCAGTACTTGGGAGGCAGAGACAGGAGGATCCGGGTTCGCGGCCAGCCTCAGCTACTTAGTGAGGCCCTCCGCTACTTAGTGAGACCCAGTTTCAAAATAAAGAATAAAAAATAGGGCCGGGGATGAGCTTGGAGGTAGAATGCCCCTGGGTTCAATCTCCAGTGCCAGAAAAAAAAAAAAAAAGAAAACTACAAAAGGTCTAATGCTCTGGATAATTTGAATCAGCTCTATAGTATAAGATGAAAAAGCCACAAATGATTTTCAGTATAAAGAAATCTCTGGCACTCTTCATCTTGCAAGACTGAAACTCTATACTCATTAAACAATAACTTCTTGTTCTTCCTCCCCCTAGCCCCTGGCAACCACTGTTATACTTTCTGTCTCTATGAATTTTACTTTTCTAGGTACATTATATAAGTCAAATTAACAATATTTGATTCTTTGTGATTGGCTTATTTAACTTAGCATAATGTTCACAAGATGTACCCATGCTGGAGTGTATGTTGGATTTCCTTCCTCCTTTAAGGTGGAATAACAGCCCATTGTAGCTATATACCAAATTTTGCTTATCCATTCATCTGTCAGTGGACACTTGGGTAGCTTCCACATTTTAGCTATTGTGAATGATGCGGCTATGAACACGGCTGTTCAAATATCTCCTCAAGATCCTCCTTTCAATTCCTTTTGGTATATACCCAGAAGTAGAATTGCTGAATTATTTGGTAATTATATTTTTAACCTTTTGAGCAACTTCTATCCTGTTTTCCACAGTGACTACACCATTTTACATTGCCACCTACAGTGTAAACAAGTTCCAGTTTCTCCACATACTCACCAATGCTTGTTATTTTCTGTTCTTTTAATAGTAGTCATCCTAATTGCTATGAGATCCTAGTGGCTAGACTTTATCCTCTAAACTTTTTAAATACTATAGCCAGAATGATCTTTAATAGACAAATTATGATCATATAACTTCCCTGTTCCAACAGTGGCCTTCAGGATAGTCCAACCTTAATACGTCTTATGAAACCTTCATGATTTTCTCCCTTGCTTACTTTTGCAGCCTCCCTTCTCAACTGATCACTTTTCTACTCTTCCCCTAGGATGTATCTCCTCTTCACCATACACACATACACACTCTATGCATCAGTCACTCTGAAACTTGTTCAGGTCTGTGGAAATGCTATATTTTTCCTCATCTCCAAGAGAATTTCTGATAGATTCTCTTTCTTCCTTATCACTTGGCTAGCTCCAGCTTATCTTTGAGGTCTCAGGATTGGAAGTATTTTCTCTAGAAAATTTTGTTAGTAAATTCCCTCTGACAAGCCGCATCTGTAACCATAACACACTCCCGGAGTACTCTGTCCTCACCCTCACATAGCACTTACTCCATTCTATAATTATTTGTGTACTCATCACATTTCCTCTGGTCCTGTAAACTATGTGGCTCTTGAACACTAAAATGTAACTAGTGTGACTGGGGAACTGAATTCTTAGTTTTACTTATTGTAGTAAATCTAAAACTGATATCTGAATAAGTTATTATAAAATTTTAAAGTATGTTTGGAACAATTTGGGTATGTGAGTCTACTGTTTTAACTGTGAGTCTGTGAAACCTAAATACAAATGAAAATTAAGCATGTGAACTGAGATGTGCTTTTTTGTTGTTGTTGTTGTTGTACTGGGGATTGAATCCAGGGGCATTCTACCTCCAAGCTACACCCCCAGCCCTATTTTTATTCTTTAATTTGAAACAGGGTCTCGCTAAGTTGCGGAGGGGCTCACTAAGTAGCTGAGGCTAGCCGCCAACCAACCTGCGATCCTCCTGTCTCAGCCTCCTAAGTACTGGGATTACAAGCGTGCGTCACCACGCCCGGCTCTGAGATGTGCTTTAAATGTAAAGTGCAATCTGGATTTTGAAAACTTAGTGCAAAATAAAGAATGCAAGCTGAGCATGGTAGCTCATGCCTGTAATCCCAGGACTTGGGAGGCTGAGACAGGAGAATCACAAGTTCAAGTCAGGATGAGGTTAACTTAGACCCCATTTCAAAATAAAAAATAAAAAGGGCTAGGGGTATATCTCAGTGATAGAATGCCCCTGGGTTCAACCTGTAGTCCTACCCCACACACACAGAGCAAAGTACCTCAATAATTTTTAGGTAGATTATGTGTTAAAATGATAGTATTTTGATATGTTGGTTTAAATAAGTTATTAAATTAATTTCACATATAATTAAATTGCCTTTTAGTATAGGTACTAGAAAATTTTAATTACATATATGGCTCATCTTATGTTTCTATCAGACAACACTGACCTAGACTACAAATTATGTAGAGGGAGAAATCACAACTGACTTATTTACTTATCGAGAAAACTTTTATTACATTAAACGTACCAGGTAATAATCCATTCGTTAAATTAGAATTATAAGCACTAATTCTTTTAATTCTTGTAACAACCTTTTGAGTTAAATGTTATCATTACCCATTATATATACATATATAAATAAATTTGTACAAAGAGATGTCACAGACCTTGTGGAATTAGGCCATAGGGGGAATACAGTCCACTCTCAATAAGTTTGTTCTGCTGTTTCTTATTCATTCTTATATCACAGGGACTAGAGAAATAATTACCACCTGATTTGCAATTAACAACAATATGCAAATGTTCTTTTATTAATCAATATGCTTATTCCATGGTATCAGTTGAATTCTTAGGGCCAGGCTCTGTGCTGGGCGATGAGGGCTCTGGTGTGAATGAAACAAGTGCTTTCTTTTAAGGAGACTCTGGTGGTGGTGACATCCACATAAGGAAATAATGATAATACAGGGTTGTATCATATGACACATACAACCTGAGAACACACGAGGAGCACCCCTCTCAGCCTGGAGTTGGGGGTGAGAGGGGAGGGATGAGAGAGAAACCAAGAGTGGGTAAGTGGGAGTAGACAGAGCGGTGAAGCAGGCCCTAAACAGTGGGGAGAAGTTGAACAGAGGCAAAAAATAGCCTGGTGTTTGTCACTGAAGGGGTTAAAGACAGTGAATAATAAGTTCAGGTTTACCTACACGAAGGAAGCATTGAAGCATTGCTGTGCATGAAACTGGAGGGAAGTCCTTAGGACTTCAAACAGAGACAACATCAACAGCAGCCTGTTGCTGTAGAGGACAGTAGTTGACAGAGAGGTGGGGACGGTGGTGAAGCAGACACTGCAGAGACACTTGCTGGTTAGAGTCGACCTCAGCTTGGTTTGGGGTTGGAAGGGGAATGGGGTTTGTTGCAGATGCTGCAAATGACTTGATCAATAATTACTTCCAAGCCGGGCGTGGTGGCACACGCTTGTAATCCCAGTACTTGGGAGGCGGAGACCAGAGGATCCGGGTTCGTGGCCAGCCTCAGCTACTTAGTGAGGCCCTCTGCAACTTCATGAGACCCGGTTTCAATAAAGGATAAAAAATAGGGCCGGGGGTGGAGCTCGGAGGTAGAATGCCCCTGGGTTCAATCCCCGGTACCGCAAAAAAAAAAAAAAAAAAAAAAAATTACTTCCACTGTTTTTCCTGATAAAGGAACCCTAGTTTTTCAGTGTTTGCCAATGTGCCCATCTTGACTCCATACATGTTGATTGGGGTAATCCAATCATAACAGTCCTGTTCCCTGTTTCTCAGTCTCCCTTTTGGCTGGGGTAGTGATCTGGTCTGTCCTGACAAATGAGCTACAAAGAGCAGTCTGCTGGGAGGTGCATCAGGTTAAGCTGTAGTTTCTGCTGCTCCTGCTGCTTTCTGCCTCTTATCTCCTTGAATGTGAAGTTGACTCAGTTCTTATTCGATCCCATCAAGGAACACCAATTGAATTATGGAAATATTGCTAGACACTTTTAGGTTATTGATGCAACATCACAGTCAACTACTCTGAACCTACTTGTTATGTGAGCAAAAGAAAGTAATATTTTTTAGGCTGTGGCAAATTGAGTTTTCCATTACTTGTAACTGAATATATGCCTCTCTGATATTGGGCCAAATGAGAGTACTCAAGAGTTTCCTCTGGTTTCTGACTTACACAATTGGGTGAACGGCACAGGGAAGCTGGGGATAGAGCAGGGTTAACAAGAGATTTGTTGGGGCTAAAGGATGTTTATGGTAAGTCTGATGGGTGTGGGTATATCCAGACAACAAGTAGAACATTTTATGTACATGTTCAAAATTCGAGGGACAGGTTTGGCCTGGAGACATAGATTTGGGAGTCATTAGCATACTAGTATTAATTTATCTAGAGAGATAAAGATTCAATAAAAGTATATAGTGCCGGGTATGGTGACTCACACCTATAATCCCCAACTCTCAGTAGGCTGAGACAGGAGGCTCACAGGTTTGAGGCTCAGCAACTTAGTGAAGGCCTCAGCAACTTAATAAGACCCTGTTTCAAAATAAAATAAAGTAGGGCTGGGAATGTAGCTCAGAGGTCGAATGCCCTTGGGTTCAATTCCTAGTACCACACACAAAAAAATAAATCACATATAAAATCATGCCTTTCAAGTACAAATATGACAATGTAATTCCCAGCCTCACTTCAAGATATATAGAGCTGGTAAGTTCTCTGATTGCCTAGCTGAAAATCAGTTATGATATCACTTGAACACAGGCTGAAATCATGTAATAAAGGAGTAAATCCAGTGTCAATACCTTGATTTGGGTTCTCCAAAAGCAGACATCAATGGAAATTTAAGCAGTTATTTGGGAAGTAATCCTAGGAAGCATAGTTGGTGTGGGGATGAGATGATATAGGAAAGTAAAAGACATGAATAAAGTATGTGTTATCAAGCAACTACTACTGCAGGTAACTGGAGCTTCATTCTGCAGGGAAATCATGGGGCCATTAGAAAACAGAGACCTCAGAACTGTTCCACCTGAGTGTGAGAGAGCTGGGGTATGGGTGGGTACTCCAATTCCTGCCAGTCATTGCTGAAGACTGCCCCCTGCAATGGCGGAGCAGGCTCTTCAGGAAACACAGGTGCTGGCCATGGAAAGTCTGGCCAGCACACACTGCCATGCTAAGGCCCCAGGGGTGGCAGGAGAGGCATCAGCAATCTCTGAGATGGAGCATAATCAAAGCCAGGAAGGCCTGGGATGAAAATGGGGGCATCCAGAAAAGACTGAGAAGAGTCGAAGAAGGAGAGGAGACAGAAGCTGAGAGAGATTCTTGAACTGAACAAGATGTCTGCGGTGACTTTGAGCATTCCTGCAGCTGTGGGCACTAGCAATATGGGATTGTTAAAAGTGCCAACCTGCCCTCCATGCAAGAAACACTGTGCTCTAGAGCTGGAACTTTAGTGGCATTTGAAGAGCAACCCCTGCCTTTCGTATTAACTCTTCATTCTGAGTGGACTAAAAATGAATTTTCCCCTCTTAAGAAACAGTAGTCCTTGAGAGAAAATGAAACAAAGCAACAAAACTCCATCCACTGCTGAAACACTTTGCTCCATCTGTTTCAGGAGGAAGATTTCCACTGAAAATTCTCTTGAGACCTTGGAGGGTAAAATGAAAAGTTCTCATATTTTGTGATAATTTCTCAGTGGGTGACTTACCTTTGGTTCAATGCCAATTTTATATGGCGTTCCTATGCCAGGAAATGCTGTTACATTTCTAGAAGGGCTAGTACATTGTGATATGAATTACATGAAGCCAAAAGAGTGCCACACTTGCAATCAAAGATGAGAATATTTTGAAGGCATTCTCATTTTTTCAGTTTTCTGATGAAGTTTGCTTTTTATAACCAGATAGCCTATATGCAGTCACGTTTACTTCTCATCATGTTTGAACTTTTGCCATGTAGAAATCCAAAAGAGGATTATGTTAATGGATGGCTTATGTGTCCTGATGATTTAGAATACATCAGATTCCAGGGACCCAGCATTAGGTATTGTGTCCATCCCAAGGGTCAGGCTTTCATTCTGACTCTTCAGGGTTTCCTATGAATGAGAATAGCCCTGAATATGACAGAAAAACTGAATGCTGCTCGATCCAAAAATACTTCATTCAAGAGTGAATATATTGTGTTAGATCTGACTGTAAAACACAAAGAATTTAATTGACTATTCTGCAACATCTTACACATTTCTTGTGATAGCCCATCTGGCATGATGATGTTTGCGATGCCATTGTCAGATCAATGTGGTGGCGGGCCTTGCTCTGACATAAAGCCTGATGTGTGTAGAATAGGGAAAGACTTATTTTTAATGGAAATTTCAGTTTCTTGTAGCACAATAACCTGCATGCTGAGTACACACAACTTTTTTTTCTCTTCAAAGAGAGCAAATACAAAATCTCTTAGTGCATTCTCTCTGAATAACTTTTCCCAAATGGTGATGAGAACATAGCAAAATCATGTACAAGTTAAGTACCTGTGATAAACAGCTTTTAGAAAGTTGTGAGTCAAGTAAAAACATTAGAATATGCATTGTTTTCAAGTAGAAATGGTTGTAATTGAAAGCAGCATCGAGTCATATCCTACTGTAAATCTCTCAGTTTCCAGCTTAAAACAAAAGAACCAATAAAACAAAACAAATGTCAAGAAAAAGAAAACAGCCCCAGAGCCAGCATTAGGCAGAGTGGGGAAACAGAAGGCTGAAGTTGGCACCCTGCTTGTCCTGTATTGGCACCTCCAAAGGTGTTCCTGGGGAAGGGAGAGTTTGTTTTCAAAGTATCTGTCATACAGCCTATCAGTTCTTCCCCTGTTCCCCCAAATAATACCAACTCAGTCTTCATTTTTTTTTAATTTTCTTTTTTTGTGATACTGGGGATTGAACCTGGAGGCATTCTACCTCCAAGCTACACCCCAGCCCTTTTTACTTTTTGTTTTGAAAAAAGGGTCTCACTAGGTTGCTGAGAGTCTTGCTAAGTTGCTGAAGCTGGTCTTGAACCTACAATCCTCCTGTCTCATCCTCCCAAGTCCTGGGATTGCAGGCATGCGTCACCACCTCTGGCTCTCAGCTTCATTTTTAAAAGTCTAGTATTCAAATCTTCACCAACTAACTTGGTAAGAATGACAAATATACCTTCCAGTTTAAAAGAAAAGAGAAAATTAATAAAAAGAGAAGAAAGAGGTAAGATAAACATTTACTTTTTATATTTATACTTTTATTGGTGCAATGTAAATATACACCATAGTGAGATTCAAAGTGATACAAACATACATGCACACAGCACTTGGTGTGTTTCTCTCCATATACCTGCTCCCTCTATTCCTTCCTCCTCCCTGTACATTTTAGTGAGATTGGTAGTGAAATCTTGTATGAACATAACTTTATTTGAATTGTTCCCTTCTTCAAAGCATTTTTATAATTCATTTAAAGCACAGATCTTGGCCCAAAGTACTGTTTTTGAGAGGAGATGGGAGGAGAAGGAGGACTCATCCCTGCAGTGGTTCAACATTGTCTCTTCTATCCAGATGTGAACTTAATTTCAGGACATTTCCAAACCTACAGACCATCTTCCACATTCTATTGGAGTTCAACTCTCTAAATCTCATCTTTGGTATTCTGTGTTAAGGTGTTAATATATTTCTGTGCCACACCTCCAGGTAACACGTTTGCATTTTAATAGGGGCCTTTGGCAATAGCACATTTTACCAGAGGAACCATTCATTTTACCAAAGGATTGATTTCTATGGGAAGCATAGCAGGCCATAGAAAGGTGTGTTTGGGAAGGCAGGTCTTTCCAAATCCTGTGTGCATGCTACCAGTATTCTCAGATTAGGGTTCCCTGAGGCATGTGTTGTAAACTCTTAGTTCTTATAATTGTTATATAGGAGAGTGAATTTGTTTGATAAAGTAAGTGTGGGAAATGGTTTGTCCCATGCCATCCCCTCAGAGGGTCATAATGACTTTAGTAGAGTAGAGGTCTTAAGAAATCCTGTAGTAACTATCAGGGTCAGGGATTTCACCTCACTTCCAAGCTAACAAGGTAGCCAATCACCTTTTCATGAATGCTGGCAGAAGACATGAGACTCTGGGTCGGAGACCTAGAGCTGTATTTCAGCACAGTCAGCAGCATAAGCATTGGATCCCCTCACCTCCAAAGACCCACAGGAAGCTGCAAAGAGGACATGTGATGAGTTTGGATTACAGCTAAGACATTTATCTTTGATTTTGGGGAATGCACCTCTTTTTTTAGCAAGCCTGCTTTTGTTCTAGAGGGAGACTGTATCATACCTTAAGATTGTTTACTGCAATGTTGCTCATTGCAAATACAGCCATAAGAGAAAATGGAAAAGTATAAAGAGAGTCTTGCAATGTTGGGATAGCCCGCCCAAACACATAGGGATGGTCAGGGACGATAGCTGATTTCTTCTCCTAATACTGAATTTTATTTAATCCGAAAATGTTCAATATGTTTGACCAGACAATAGCATTCAGCAGAACATATTTTGGGAAAGTTGATTTCTATTGCTCACACATTTGAACTAATCTGGTAGAAGAGGGTCAGAGTGTTAAACTTTAGCTTCCACTGTGGGGTTAAAAAAAGAAAAGTATCAAGACAAGCAAGAGTTTTTCTATCACGAGACTAGCCAGGCATTCCCCCCCAGGATTTACCACTCTCTTCCAATCAGTTTGTCTTTTAATAGTCTGGGATTCAGGCATGCTTTTATTCTTCTTGGGTAATCACCTCCAAGACCAAGTAGGGGTGACTATAGATTTCCTGGCCACTCATTATCATTCTAGATTTATCACTTGGGCTTCTGTTAAGTGGAATCACCACTAGAATTTTAAGGAACACTTACTTTCCAGAAACTCTGTCCCATTATGCCTGGTCTTTATCTTTCTCTGAATATATGATCCACTTAACCAGCTGCAGAGATCAGTCCTTTGAAATGAAGAGGATAATTATATAGCTTTATTTCATTTCATTCATTTTTTGACAATCTTTTTCGTTTTTCTCCTGAACTTTCACCACACCCCTGCCCTATTATCCTGATCTCTCTCAATTATGAGGAATTCCTCTGGAAGTCTTCCTTTCTATTTCCACATCTCTCTTTTTCCTCATTTCTTCAGGTCAGGTTGCCTATTTTAATTAAATTACCATGTAGACTTTTATTTTATTTTATTTTGAACCTGACTCCAGGAGTACCTAATTAATGACTGCTGTTCTTTTGTTATATTTTTACTCAAACTTTTATCTTGACTATTTATAGCCCAAATGCCATCCAGTAGAATGCCACTCAATAGCAGCCTTTCCAGCCCTCCCCCTTCCTTTTTCATTGTATCCACATGACCTCCTTTTTGTTGGTACATCTTGTCTTATTTTGTAATGATGAGATAGCATGAACTGGTCTTTCAAATCTTATGCTTATCCTTCCAACTAAACATAGCCTTAGATTTCCCCCTTCCTTTTTGGCTTTAGTTAACAAGGATGTTTACCTTCTATCAATGAAGGTATTTTGAATGTTTTCACCATAAAGAAATGACAAATATGTGTGGAGCTAGAGATGCTTACCCTGATTTGAATATTACACAATGCATACATGTAGCAAAACATCACATGGTACCCCATAAATATGTGCAATTTTATGTTTTTATGTATGAGTTAGAAGAATGCATTTTTAAAAATTCAAAAACTTAGCTTCTAGTTCATATTATAAATGATCATTATTGGTTTTCTCTGTAAAATATTTTACATATTCACATAAAAGCTGTGCTTAACTGCAGTAGCGATATGATATTCCCTTGAAATTAAGAGTGGTATCTGTTTGCTCATCTTAAAATTCTGAAAATGGAGGTGGAATCAAACACCCATGATAAATCCTTAACCATGAATCAGCCTTACATATTGTGAGGCTGAATGTCATTTTCCCCTGGAGTTGTTGATCATTGCAGGCAGTCAAGAGTTTTAGAAAATGACTGCATACCCATTTTGCAATCATTTAACCTGGTATTTCTTTGCCATATCCTTGTTAAGAGATTGAGCTCTATGTAAATGCATCTGGGTTGGGTCTAGAAGTTCCGCATTTCTACCCAATTGATCAATCTGTCTTTATAGCCAGGCAACTGTATCTGCTTCAATATGAAAGGTGCTCCAGTAACTTCAGGGAATCATAGTTCCTCTGAGTGTCTCATATAACAGAGAGATAAGGGACGTTACTCTAGGAGCTGTCCAGGTTATGACATTTTTTAACAAGACTAGCAGCTCTGGCCTCACATCAAATGTTCTCTTAGTTTTCAGGAAATTTTTTACTTAGGAGCAAATGAAACAAAGAGAATCAAAAAGTTTCTGCTTTATATTTTCATGGGAAGTTTTATTTTTATTTTTCATGTTTCTTAATTTTTGTTTCATATTTTCTTTTTGTTTTATTGGTGTATTCTAGTCTCACATAATGTAGTTCATAGTGCTAGTGACCTACATGCACACAGCACTTGGTGGGATTTCCCCCGGCTCCCTCCCCACTCCCCCTGAAGTTTTATTTTTAGCTTTGATTTTCCCAAGCCTTGCCTGCACAATCTCCCCACAAAAGACAAATTAGTTCTGGAAGAGAAAATTAATCAGGAAGATAGAAGACTTTCCAGATGAATATAAGTTCTCTTTGCCCATTAATTAGAATGACTTAGTACTAAAAAGTACAAAAAGAATTAGTCTACGAAATCACTAGGGTGAGAACAGGATGCACGATTCCACTGACTACTTGAGGTGATGGGAACACAATAACCAATCCTTGCCCTCATGGAACTTACATCCCAGGAGAGGGAGACCAATAACAAACCCTGAAAGAATATTAAGCAATCATAAGAGCCAAGGAGAAAAAGCAAGGAGATGAGTAGGAAAGGGAGGGGAAATGATGATCAGGAAAGACTCCACCACGGAGAATGTGGTACTTGAATAAAACAACTTTAACATAGGGAGAGAGCCACATGGAAAGCTGGAAGGGGGCATTCTAGGTAGAAGGAACAGCCATTGCAAAGGCTGTGGTGCAGGGTTTTGCCTGGCAAGCTAGAGGGGCATCCCAGAGATCAGGCTAGGAAGGATGGAGAGGAGCAAGCGAGGAGGTTGAAGCAAAGAGATGAGGGGGATTTGTAGGCATTAAAGTCAGATAGGTTAAGATGAAAGGGGCAGAGGCCTTGTAGGTCATCGTATGAATATTATATAAGAACATTTTCCCTGCTTTCAGAGTTTATAATAAAGCAGGGAGGAAAATAGTAATTACCATAAGATGAGATGACTATTAACATTAGAAAAGTATAGGGTGCCATGGAATTAGAGCAGCAGGTCCTATGCATTCTAGGGCTCCCCTACCATGATGCCATGTTTATGCTGAGATCTACAGGAGAACATGAGCTAGGTAGATGCAGGTGTGGTGCTGGGCGTGCAGATGGGCAGTGAATTACAGCTGTTGCTGGGGGAACAACCAGGAGCAGAGGGGTGGGGGAATAAACAGTCCTGCTGTGAACATACCAGGAATTGAAAAGGAGTCTCATGGCTAAGGCAAAAGAACAAGTGGGCGAGTGTTAAAAGATGAGGCTGGAGAAGTGGAAGGTAGTTTATTATTAAAAGCATGATAGGCTCCATAAGAGTTTTGACTTGTCCTGAGAGCACTAGGGAGCCACAGAAGAGTATAAGCAGGGGAATTAACGACCAGGTGTGTCTTTGAAAGGTCATTCTAAATAAAGAATGGGGAGCAGATTGAGAGGAGCAGGCTGTGATCAAGGAGAGCAGTCAGCACACTTCTGCAGTGGTGCAGGGGGCAGGTGACGGTGCTTTGGGACTTCCCTGGTAGCAGTGGGAATGGAGAGACATAGACATACTTGAGACATTTATGGAGGAGAATACATAGGATTGGGTGATTGACTGGATGTGGGATTGCTGGTGGGGAAGGTTACAATAAGAGAAAGATCTACACGACATCATTCAAGTTTCTGGCTGGGGCAACGTGATGGGTGGTGATGTCACTGACTGCAAATAGGGAACGAAAGAGAAGTGACAAAGTCAGAGATGGTCTTTGGCTTCCAGAACATGCATTTGATCTCAAACCAGCACGTCTGATATTATTTTCTATAACGTCTTCTAACTGAGAATTTAGAGGTAATCAAATCAGATTATTCCGTGGGGGACTCAGTTTCTCTCTGTGCTTCCATACAGGAGCATCACTTCAAGTTTCTGACGCGATGTTTTTTTCCTCTTCTGTTAGGCACTTGGTGGTTACAGAAGGCACCAGGAAGAGGCAGGTTGTAACATAGCTAAGCACGTGGCGCCATCTTCAGGAAAGTTTGTGAAAAGTCCACAAACCAACCAGACAGAAAGGCAAACTGGTCACACCCGAGCACTTTCTACCCAGTGCGCCTGACTCCATCTTGCTTGGTAATTAAGAAGCTCAAAACGATGTTTCCGCCAACCCCAACTGTGCGAACAGGTCCTTTGTCTTCACAAGAACTGTATTTTATCACAGGTTATAGGGAAGCTAGTGGCAGATTTTACTTTGGAATCATTCCAGTTCGAAAGGGTCTGCGAGCTGGAAAAGGAGCTTTGCTGTGGGAAAGACTGGAAAAGGAAATTAAGGCAGCATGGATTCAGGTTTTCTGCCTTAGTGCCCTGGGTCTCCCGGGCTTTTCCCGTTGCACATGCGGTATTTATGTTCTTCACGAGGTACTTGATGAAATGCATAGCCAAGTGCAGTTTGACTTTTATACATTAAGAATGCTTTACAAATGCACGCATATGACGATTAGAAAAAAATATTTGTCAGATTTTGTACTCGAATTTTTGGTTCAGAAAAGGTAATTTGATAGATTTATACAATCTCCCCTACAAAAATAAAAGGTTGTAAATAAGAAATCGTTATCGTACTCAGAGCTGACCAAATAAGGAGGAATAATAAAGCTCGCGAATTGACTTTTATTTTTAAAATCTTCTCAGCCTTTAATTCTTATATTTAATAAGCTACTCCTTTTGTTCAGGGTTAGGCTACAAATACAGGTGCATGTATGATCATCATAATGTATCTACCACCTTCATGCGCAGGATGAGGTGTTTAACCTGCACGAAGCATTTAGCACAGTCTCATGAATTACTGAGAAATAAACAGCTTGCCTTTCCCACAAAGGCAAACGGTTTTTGCCATTTTACAGCACACGACTTGTAAATGGGCTTTCTTCCTAGACTTCTCTCACTAGAAATGCATGCCTTTGGCTGAGGAATCTTAAGTCCCAGAGTTCCTTTTAATCCCTAGAGAGGTAACACATTAATTTAAATTCCATTTCTAGATAAATGGGGTCCTAGGCCACTCAGTCAGTAAAGAACTATAGTGGAGTCTAAATTGAGCTTATGGGGGCTGGGGGTGCATACAAAATATATAGCCAATAAATAATACTATCCAATAGTAATTATGTGTTTACAATGGGCAAGGTGCTTTATATAGACGATCTCAGTTCTCATACAACCTATGGGTATTTTTTAATGTGAGTACTTTTAGTATTTATATTCTCCATGTTGTGAAAGTAAAATATAGAGAACCTAATTTGACCACAGTCTCACACCCTCCTTCTAGTAAAGCTATGGAAACAAATTCTACCCAGGCATTCTTTCTTTAGAGTCAGCCAGCATGATGAAAACCTCATACTGCCTCTTACATGGAAACCATCCATTACAGCACAGGCCTGAAAGAAAGCCCCAGTGAAGAACCAAGCTAATAGTCCAAGCAGAAGGTTTAGAATTGAGGGCAGCAGGCAGAACCTGGAGCGGTCCCCTGATGTGTAGAAGGTCCTTTTCTCACCTCTCCACAGTTCCAGTTTTGGTGTTGCCCAGGCCAGAAAGTCTGAGCAGGATATGATAATATAGGTCCTTGAGACTTGAGAGGGTGAGCCTGGGAGATCAGGGCCCAGGGAACCAAGGAATCACTGTGGACCTCTTCACAATTTGTTCTAACATCAAGCCCAGAGACGAAGTTAACAACACATGCTTAGAAGACTGAGCTGGAGTAGCAAGGAGTTGCACACCTCCCCTGTTCCGTCAGGGGGAAGTAGGCCCTCGGAGCTTGGGGCAGCAAGGCTCAATACGCATGGCCAGCTCACTCAGAGGCCCAGAGGCTGGCAGGCAAGTCAACGGGATGCCCCACACCAGCAGCACCTGCTGAGCGCAGGGCTGGGGCTCTGAAGCCTGGCTCCAGGCTGAGCATTGTCACCCACCAACTGTGTGACTTTGGGCTCTTCATTTAAATTCCTTGATCTCTCATTTTCTCAGCTGAAATATGGTTGTGATAGCTACCAGGGAGGATTATTGGGATATCAAAGGAATAGCACCTGTGAAACGCCGTCAGCTTTTTTTTTTTTTTTTTTTTTTTTTTGCAGTACCAGGGATTGAACCCAGGGGCATTCTACCTCCGCGCTACACCCCCGGCCCTATTTTTTTTTCTTTATTTTGAAACCGGATCTCACTAAGTTGCAGAGGGCCTCACTAAGTAGCTGAGGCTGGCGGCGAACCCAGATCCTCCAGTCTCTGCCTCCCAAGTACTGGGATTACAAGCGTGTGCCACCACGCCCGGCTACACTGTCTACACATAAAGCTTATGTGTTAGGAACAGAAAACTAAGACACAGTCCTTGCCCTCAGGGAGCTCACAATCTAATGATACATACATCTTAGTAATTTTTCTTCTTGTAAGCCTCTCCCCTTTCTAATTCACCCTCACACTCCTCAATTTGGATTTTGTCTTACTTTGCGTTACAAGAGCAGGCCCCGAGACAAGGATTTGCATGTCAGGAGTTTATCTGGAGGTGCAAATAAACACAGGGGAGGGATGGAAAAATGATACAGGACAAGCAACATCACCAATACAGCACAGACCACTGAACCGTCTCCCACCCTGGGCCCCTCTGGAACAGGCTGTGAAACATACAGCTCAGAGGTTTCCCAGCTGAGGGACGGCACTTCTTCTACTGTGTGTTAACTCCTTGGCTCTAGTGGCCTGCCAGGCGTACAAGTAGAGAGTGTCCGAGCAGCTTCTAAAAAGGTTGTGGGCAAAGAAATGGAGACCCTGGCAGCTGGAAGATGGTCAGAGCACACTAACGCCGTAAGAGCAAAGGGCATGGGTAGGGTGCTGAGGCTTCTACAGGAGTCAGTCCTGTGTCTGAAGGTGGGGTCACTCTCTTCCTAGCCCAAGGAAAACCAAGGGGAGGATTCTTTCACCACTTACCACTGCAGAGAAAGGGGATGAGGGGCCAGCAGATAGGCAGTTTGGAACAGTGTGCTGACTTTTTTTTTCTCCCTCTCTCGTACTAGGGATTGAACCCATGGGGCGTTCTACCTCTAAACTACACTCCCAGCCCTATTTTTAAATTTGACTCATGAATCATTGTGCTTTCTCAGAACTTTGACAGAGTTGTAGGTCAATAGAATTATTGCTTACCTGTTGAACTTTCTGTGATGATGGAAATATTCTGTATCTCCACTGCTGAGTACAGTAGCCTCTAGTTACGTGTGTTTATTGAGCACTTGAAACGTAGCAGATATGACTGCTGCATTCTTCCATTTAATTTTAACTAATTTAACTAACTACATTTGGCTATCGTATCAGACAACACAACTTTAGACTGTTTTAATTTTTACCTTATTATTCATAAGAAATTATCTGAATAATTTTCTTCACTAAAGGACACAGGCACATAAAATATGCTATATGGCTGAATATTAAAATCAATATTGAGTTGGAGCTGAGATCACAATCAAATTATCACTACCCTACTAGAAACTCCTGGGACATGGAAATAAATGGGAAATCTTACCCACATTTATTATAAAAATCTATTGTAAAACTTGAATAATTGAATTTCTAACTCTTGACCTAATAGGATAGGAGCAATATCTCAGCAGCTCTCCTGCATATTGATCATTCTAAATAAATGATCACTTTGGAACCATCACTGTTGATGGAGGAACAAGGTATTTGAGGGTACACAATTTTTCTTTATAATTTTTTTCTTGCTCTCACTAATTATGCCTCATATTGTTATTTAAATTTTTACAAATCTTTGTAGACTAAAAAATCAATATAACATACTTTATGACTAACACATTCTCTTATAGGTTATATATATTATAATCTAATTTCTACTGTAACTATTTGAATGTTTTTAGTAATTATTTTTGTACATAATTAATAGCTTTCAGAGTCATCCTCATTGCCATCCATTGCTCTTCCAGTTCATTCTGCTCTCTGTGTTTCTGCGATGGGAATCATGCTGGTGTGCAACCGGGGTCAGGGACTGATGTCACCTTGGAGGTCACATGGGTTCACTGGGATTTCCCCAGCAGGTTGATGTGCTGTGTCACTGTGTAACCACATCTGCACACAGAGCGCCCTCCCATGGCTGAGCAGCTCAGGCTGGGCTGCATGTGCCCATTCATCCATCTTCTCTTGGCTCCCTCTGGTAACATGTTCTGTGCTGGGGGTGTTTATGGTGGGCTTCTCCTTGATCTTTATGTGCTGCCCCATGTGTCCACAACTCAGCAGCTCCAAGCCCTTCTCTCTTTTTATGTAAGGAAAGTCCTTTTTAAAATATTATAATTATTAGCACATATTAACTGTACAAAATATTGGTTTTCATTGTGATGTTTTCGTACATGCATATAATGTACTTTGACAGTACCCACCCTCCCTATTACTCTCTCTTTCCCCCTCTCTTCCCCTTTGCCCCTTCCCTTTCCTAATAGTCCCCTTTCTACTTTCATGTCATCTTTTTTTCTTTTTTTCAGATTCCATATGTGAAAGAAAATAGGAGATACTTATCCTTCTGGGTCCAGCTTATTTAGCTTAACATGTTGATCTCCAGTTCCATTCATTTTTCTGCAAATGACATGATCTCATTCTTCTTGATGGCTGAATAATACCCCACTGTGTATACATACCACTTTATGCATTTATCTGTTGAGGGGCATTTAGGTTGATTCCATAACTCGACTATTGTAAGTAGTGACATGATAAACATGGGCATGCACGTATCTCTATGGTATGATGACTTTGATTTCTTCAGATATGTACCTAGGAACCCAAAGCCTTCTTTTATACCCCATTCCACAAGCTAGTCTTAGGATTTCATTGTTGTGGTTGTTGGTCGCAAGGTCCTATTATACAGAAGTATTTGTTTTTAGTTTTTTAACATTTTAACTGTGCCAATATTTTATGAGGAATATTATTATTATTTTTTTTTTGCGGTACCGGGGATTGAACCCAGGGGCGTTCTACCTCCACGCTACACCCCCGGCCCTATTTTTTATACTTTATTTTGAAACCGGGTCTCACGAAGTTGTGGAGGGCCTCACTAGGTAGAGAGAGAGAGAGACAGGGGGAGAGAGAGAGAGAGAGAGAGAGAGAGAGAACTGAGGCTGGCCGCGAACCCGGATCCTCCGGTCTCCGCCTCCCAAAGTACTGGGATTACAAGCGTGCTCCACCACGCCCGGCTATATTATTGATTTTAAAGCACACCACTTATAATATTTTGCATGTTTTGAGTGGAAACTGATATTTTAAGTGACTTGACCTTGACATTATTTTGCCCATAAACACTATTGTTTTTAGTGTATGACTTTGTAAAATTTTACCTGTTTTTTTTGTTGTTTTCAGAAATATATTTGTTGCATTAATGAAAAGCACTTGTACATGGATCCTTCAACTGAATGAAAAATAGCAGCAATAACAGCAAACATGAAGAGATTTGGAGTGACAAGCATTTGAGGCCAAGAACCTCTCAAAGTTTGATACACAATATTTTCCAGGTTGGTTTTCACTGCCCTAAATGCCACCTGCTTGGGGCCATCTGTAGATCAGGTATTCAAAGACTGTGCTCTGCATTATTGTACTGGTTAAGAAGACAGGCTGCGGATCAGACCATCTGGTTCAAAGCTTAGCCATGTTACTTCTTTGCTGTGTGATATTGGTAGACTATTAATATATTTGCCTCAATTTTCTCATTTTTAAAGTAGGGATAAAATAATTCCAATTATTGGGCTGTTGTGTTAGCTTTACCTGGCAGTGACAAAATGCCTGACTAATTAACTTTTAAGGAGAAAAGGTGTATTTTGGTTCATGGTTTTAGAGGATTCAGTCCATGTTCAATTGGCCTATTGCCTTTGGGCCTGTGGTGAGGCAGGGCATCATGGCGGGAGGGCATAGTGGGGCAAAGCTGCTTACTTTATGGAGACTGGGAAGCAAAGAAGCAAAGAAAGAGAGACAGAAAGGAATAGGGTTCCAATACCCCCTTCCGGTGCATGCCCCCATGACCTAACTTCCTCCCACGAGGCCCTGCCTCCTAAAAGTTCCACTACCTCCCAATAGCACCATCTGCTGTTGACCAAGTCTTCAACACATGGCCTTTGGGGACACTTAAGATCCAAACCATAATAGTTGCTAAGAGAAGTAAAAAAAATAAATGTAAAGTTACTGGCATAAATGAGATACAATTACTAGTACTTTGCATTAATAAGTGCTTGATGCATCCTCACTCTTATGATGATGGTGTCTTTTGTGTGGTATTTTTTTTACAAATTATAAGTGACATCATTGCTGTAAAATAGTTACCTTTACAAGGAGGTTCCCAGCTGAGAAAGGATACCCTAGAGTCAGAATTGACGTGACTAGTCACATTGAAAAGGTAAACTTGTCACCAGCATTGGCAGGCTACTTCATCTTCTTGGAAGCAGAGCATCGGACCCAATGAACAGCAGGATGCCACGTCACTGACTGAGCGAGAACTTCTGTCAAAGAGCACACAGAATAATGCAATCAATAGCAGCAGGCTAGTGCCTAATATGCAGATGGGTACTGGCAGCAACTTTTGTACTATCTCATGAACAAGCATTTTAATATGTTCTTTTTTTTTCTGTACAGATCAGGAAGTCCCCTCACACACGCCTGCAGTCCTGGTGCTGCTGGCTGTGGCACCTCAAATCTCCACGTGCTCCCTCTCTCTCCATTGCTTTTCCTCCTCCTCCATGTGGCCTCCTTTTAAAGGATAGTCTGGACTTCCTAACAGCAAGGGGGCTGTCTTCCAAAGGAGAAAACAGAGGCTGGGTCCAGAACTGGATCAGCATTATCTCTGCCATGTACTACTAGC
This sequence comes from Glis glis, assembly GCA_004027185.1. Taxonomy (NCBI): domain Eukaryota; kingdom Metazoa; phylum Chordata; class Mammalia; order Rodentia; family Gliridae; genus Glis; species Glis glis. Next base: position 29,358 of record PVJS01014177.1, read on the forward strand.
CAAAGAAGTTAGGAGACTGGGCATGGTGGTGTATGCTTGTAATCCTAGTATTTGGGAGGCTGAAACAGGAGGACTACAGGCTCAAGTACAGCCTCAGCAATGTAGCAAGACCCTTAGCAACCTAGCAAGATCCTGTTTCAAAATAAAAAAAAAATAAAAAGGGCCGGGGTGTAGCTTAGAGGTAGAATGCCCCTGGGTTCAATTCCCAGTTCCCTCCCCACCATACCTGCCCTCCACCCCCCCCCACACACACACGAAGTCATGGGGACAGCCCAGATTAACATCTTGAGGAACTTTACTTGTTGATGCAAAGAGCAGCAAAGAATTTGTTGCCATCCATTAATCCTCCACGTAGGTTCTTTGTATGAGTGACACCATTGTCCCAATTAAACTCCTTGAAGGCAGGAGCTGGGTCTTCTTGGTGTTAAATTGGTTTTTAGCACCCGGGACTATGCTGTACACACAAATGTTCATTGACTGGCAGTAGAAACATCATAACTTATTAAACTTTGGTTGGAATAAAAGTAATCTGGAACACTCTTAGCAGAGCATAGACCCTCAGGCCATCATAGCCACCCACTTGTGAAATTCAGTAAATAATTCTGTCCAACCTTTTTCTTTCCAGAGAAACTGTGGCAAATGTTCCTGCTTCTCTTTATGGGTTCTCTGCTTTTGTGCTTTCCTAATTTCAGAGGCTCACCTATCAGTTGGAGCAAAAATATGGAGCCTTTTTGTTGACTTGAGCCTGAAAATCATGATAGACAAGCAGTGCATTTGGAAGGTAGAGCAAATGAAAATTTAACATACAATGAATTAGTAATCCCATAGAAAGTGTCTACTAGACTTTTTCTACTAGTCCATTTTTTGCTGGCTATCTCTTATAAGAAAATGAAATTGGCCTAAAATCTAGATGAAAAATGTATCTTTGTTCCCACATTACTCATTTTGATGTATAGGTAATTATGTATTACACACTCGGCATGATCACCTTGGCCATAGTGTGGGATCAACCTTAAATTGTTTGCTACTTTATAAAGGATTTTGAAACTGGGCATGGTGGTGCATACTTGTAATCTCAGAACTTGGGAGGCTGAGACAGGAGGATCGAAGGTTCAAGGACACCCTTAGCAACATAGCAATCTAGCAAGATGCTGTTTCAGAACAAAAAAATTAAAAGGGCTTGGGGGTATAGCTTGGAAGTAGAATGCCCTGGGTTCAATCCCCAGTATCATAAAAATAAATAAATGAGTTAACTAATTAATTAATTCAGGACTTTTAGTAGGTAAGGTGTGCACACACTTGTACAAACCAATAAGTAAGATGGGAAACAAAACAGGATAAAATTATACAAGCATACAAGAATAAGACTAAATAGAAATAGGCAATCAGGTGATTTTATCAGTAAAACATCTCTTGGGAAAGTGAAGTGGTTGTTAAATTTACCCTCCCTTTCTTTGTATTGGATATCTGAAATCATGCACTCGTAAGTCACCTATTCCATTCGGGCCTTTCTTTGCCAAGATCCCTGTAAGGAGATTATGACGAAAATTTATGAGGGTTAGATCCAAAAGCAAAGGCCTGGGGCACATTGTTGGAAAGATAAAGACCATTCATCTGGGAGCTCTCTGTTCCTTTATTACCTGAGAAAAGATGGAGTAGTAATTGACATGTGGTTCTTGACAGATGTTGACAAGGGAAAAACATGTAACTAAGCCCCTTGGAGTCTTTGCAGAGGATGATTACGATGCCTGTCTCCATGTTCCATAACCTCAAGGGGACAATCAAATATCCCCCCTTACCCTAAGTGCCAAACAGACATCCATGCAGATGCTGTAGGACTATACCAGCATCTGGCCCAAGAATAGAATTCTCTCATCTCACATAAAGGGCATACACAGCAGAGACCACTGAATGTGGCGTTGCTTTGATATATTCCATTGTTCATCTCCGCTGAAATAGACTGATTGCTATGGAGAAAGAATTTACCAAAATTATTTTCTTTTTAACTCACAGAGCTTGTATCTGGGCCTGCATTATAAAATTAAACAATTTATTGTTTTTCTCCGAAATAGTATCCATATATTATTTGAGAAAATAACGTATGATAGAAATATTAACAAACATGCTATCAGAACAGCACTATAGAAAAATAAGAATTAGACTTCGAAGGGAAACACTTTCTCCCTATTTGCCAAACATACAGATGAGAAGTTGAAAGATTGTCTGTTATGCAGATGTTCTAAATATCCAGATGTTATGTGGAGAAGATAGTTGGCAACAAATGAAACTTTCTTTATTCATCCATCTGTTTAATTCTAGATTCATTTTGTAGAAAATTGAGGAGTAATGGAAATTACAAGCATACTTTAGTTTTTTTAAAATAAAATTCAAGCAAAATGCAGTTTACATTTCTGCTCAGTATAGTCTACTGTAGTAGGCTAAGAATTCAGAGGATCTTAATGAAAGAAAAATGGTTCATGATGAATAAAATACCACACTGATTTAAGTTCAGTGCACCCTGCATTCTTTTCTCACTCTATACTACTGCATGCTGTACTGGTTTAGCTAAATAAAAATTTGAGATTTAGTTTGTTTTCCCCTCCTATTTTCAAGTTTATCTCCTCTCCCAATATTTACTCCAGCAGCAGGCCCCGTAGTTCCTTGCCAGAGAAGAGGTGCTTATCAGAGTGAAAGGCACACATACGCATAAATCTTCCTTAATTTGGTTTCCAAAAAGTTAAGCTTCAAATAAAAGAGTCTAGTTACTGTATAGAAAATGAAGACATGTACTCTTATTTGCACCCCCAAATTGGAGATTGAGGCACACACTAAAACTGAATAGTGCAGGTAGACATTATGCTACCATGATTGTATCTAGCTTAGGTGGGTTTAGGTATACTTTAGGAACAAGCAAATCCAAAATCTTTTCTCTCTTACATATCTCATGGTGGGAGAAAAGTAATAAATAATAGCTAACACTTGGTGCCCTTTTATGATTTATAATGGTATCTTGTTTAATATTGTAGCAACCATCTGCAGGACATAGTGTCACTTAGAGATGAGGACGCTGAGGATAAGCTTAAACGATTGGCCTATGTTTTTAGAATAAATATCAGAACTAGGATTTAGGTAATCTGCTCTATCTACTTCTACTTCATACATTGCAGGCTTACATGCTGGAAAGGACAAGGCAGGTAAAGTGTGTAGGTACCTCAGGAGGGGCTCCAAACTAGGGAGACAGACTGGAAGAAGTAGCCTCAGCACAATGGTGGATTCTGTTGGTGGAATCCTTCTATTTGAGAAAATGAAGGAAGTGGAGCTCTCTGGCAAGTATTCTGACATGGGAAGAAGTAGAAGGATTTATTCGCTGTTTTTTGAGGACTTGTAAGTAGGGTGACAGCGAGGGGTCCTGTTGATGGTGCTTGAAAGTATGAAAGAGGTTAGTTGGGCCTAAAAGTTATATAGAAACCATCTTAACTATTTAATGGCACCTTCATTCTACTCAGTCATGAGCTGAGATGCTCTGTGGTAGGTGTGGGCTCCATGTAAACACAGTGATGGATCCTGAGGAGTGGAAATTAGTGCATCAGTCAACTGTGTTCCCACAGCAGATTGTTGCCACCACAACCGACCACTGCACTGCATGAATCTAACTCCACTCACGTCTGAAGAAGAGTTCCTCCGTGGCTCCCATGGGCCTTTCTTCAAGAGGGAGTCTTTGAAGGAAATTGATGGGACAAGAAACAATCTGTGTTGTGCAGTTGGTCCCAAGGCTGTGACTGGTACTAATCATCTATATCATCTATGTGTTCTAAAATACCCTTCCTCTCAGCTACTGCCACCTTAGCATGCCTAAGTGCCTTCCCTGGTAGTGTTACCTGAATCTTTATTCCCGAGAAGCCTGGACCTTTGGCAATCATGTTTTTTAGACCAGTTTGCTGCACACGTTTGTAAACCATTATAGTGGGGCAAGGAGGTATCAGGAGGTACCTGAGTGGATCCCCTCCCTGAGTTCCACACATCCTCTTGTTGATCAAGGTAAATTACTCTGTTGGTATGGTTATGCTTTTTCTGTCCTGCTGGTTCATGGACACAAGGAACCCAAGGTCCCTGGTTATAGCCATAGATAATACTTCGATGGACCCTTTCTTTAGCTCCTGAAGAGTCTCCTCTCTTTAGAGACCAATATTTCTAATCTTGCAGAGTTCATATTATGGAGAACACAAAATCACCCAATCAAGTGAGACTAGTCCTGCTTCCATCCCTTGGTTCCCAGATCCATGAATTTTTCCAGATCCATCGAGGAACACAGCACCATGTAGAAGTCTCTGATTTAATGTACACACTACATCCTGAAGGAAGGTACCTTATTCTTAGAGAGGATTCTGATCTGAAGCTGTCTTAAGAAGGTTGCTCCAGCATTCTCTGAGGTCATAGGTCCAGTTTTTTGGGTGCTGTGGTATATAAACTCAGTGAATGCCATTGTCATGGATCTGAAGTGGTCCCCCTGGTTGGATGATATGGTGTCTAGGATCCATGTTCGTTAATCAAGGCATTCCATAAGTCCTAAGATACCAGAGCTGGCTGAGACTCTGAAAGAAGGAAAGGCAAACCTATACTTGGAATGGGTATCTATCCATGTAGTTGTGAGCCACTGTTATTTCTATGATAAAAGGGGCCCAGGGTAGCCAATTTGTCATGAAGTGGCCAGTTGGTCTCGTCAAGGAATAGTACCATACCAGGAGCTCAGTATTGAAATCCAGAGGAAAAAATAGTTATATTGACCTTATAAAAGGGGATCCATGCTGAGGGACCAAATGTAGCCTCATTCACTCACTGTGGCTATTCCATTCATGTCTGCACATGCTGGTTCTGGGTGACAGAGAATGGTTAACATCAACTAGGCAAGCCGTGTTATAGACCAGGTTGTCCCATACCTCTTCAGTGGTAGATGTTTTCTAGCGGCCACTAGCATGCAATACAGAAACTTCACACCTTGCCACTCCCTCACATTTCACATACCTTTCCTCAAACTTCCTTTACTTTCCAAGCCCCTGACAGTTGGACACTACACAGGTATTTCTATATATCCTCACCTTGGGCTACTACTTGCACATCAAAAGGGTAAACAGGTGCTCTGTGCTTAGCTCTGTCAACTAAGAAGATTTTTCTTCTCTACTGTCTTTCAAGACCTCCCCTGAATGATTCTGAAATGCAATCATTGTCCATTTTCAACTTGACATCCCATAGCAAAAAAAAAAAAAAAAGATGGCATATATTAGTCCTAAACGATTTGGTTCCCTCAGTTGGAAGGCCTATCTGTACCACATACCCCAATTATCAAAGTCTTCGAAAGTCTTTTCAAAATAACATTACTTGTACGTTTTTCTGTTAGGCATTTTCTGTTCTTATTCTCTTTTCTTACATTTATTTGGTTCCTTGACAACCAGAATTATACACTCTAATCAATAAACAGGACAAATACACATCCTATTTCAAGGTAAAACTTGGCAGCATTCAGGAATATATCTTATTTGCATGCGCATTTGCATTTATTCTAATTTTTAAAAAATGTATACAGTCAAATCTTTTCTTTCATGATCTTTTTCATTGACTGTTTTCCTATTGTATTTTCATCCAGAAAGCAGGTAGCTGAAATCAGATCCTAGTCAGCAAAGGAACACCATTGCCATGCTTTTTATTACACAACAAACCATACTTGGATGATTAACCATCTATATGATACAGGAATGTTAAGAATTAGGAATGTTGAAGGATGGCGATGCACAGTTACCAGCATATCTTTAAAAGACTGCAGTATGCATGAGCAATTAGACTTGTTCAGGGTTGTACCAGAATGCGGAAACAGGAAGAAGTAGAAATTACAGGATGGCATATTTTGATTAAACAGAAATAAAAGTTTTGTGACAAAGCTATACAAAATTGGAATGGAGCTGGGCGTGGTGGCACACGCTTGTAATCCCAGTACTTGGGAGGCTGAGACTGGAGGATCCGGGTTTGTGGCCAGCCTCAGCTACTTAGTGAGTCCCTCTGCAACTTATTGAGACCCTGTTTCCAAATAAAGAATAAAAAAATAGGGCTGGGGGTGGAGCTCAGAGGTAGAATGTCCCTGGGTTCAATCCCCAGTACTGAAAAAAAAAATTGGAATGGGTTTTATCTAAAGTCTGTGAGTATTTAATGGAGGGTTAAACATCAACAAGTCTAATGAGATGCTACTTGACTAAATTTTAGGGATGTTTTAGAGAGGATTCATGGACTACATAGGGAGAAGGAGACATTCCAAAGCCATCTTAAGAAAGCAGCAGAGCGCAATGGAAAGGGAATATGTTTAAACCAGAACTGAAGAATCATGGCAACTTAGCCAAATTTGCAACATTTTCTTCTCTCTAAATGGGAACAACAATAATACCTGTCTTTCAAGGTTTTATAAAGATCTAATATAATAAAAATATGTGTCTAATAGAATACCTAGCTCATAGATATGTTTAATGAAATTTCTTATTATATTCTGGTTTTATGTAGTTAACCCATATGAAGCTACTAATACTTGACCTTCTTAACCTATAAAAATAGCAATTTCATGATTTCATGTGACTTAAACTGATTATTTATTTATTTATTTATTTTTAGTTTTATTTTTGCGGTACCAGGGATTGAACCCAGGGGTATTCTATCTCCGAGCTATACTGCCAGCCTTGTTTTTTATTCTTTATTTTGAGACGGTCTTACTAAGTTGTGAAGGGTCTCACTAAGTAGTTGAGGCTGGCCATGAACCTGCAATCCTCCTATCTCAGCTTCTCATGTAATGGGATTACAAGCATGTGCCACCATGCCTGACTTAAACTGATATTATTAATGAAATGAGGCATCATTAAATCCAAATTCATAACATGTCTAAGATCCTGAGTTTCAGATTTAAAATCTGATGTTTACAAATTCTTTGGTTTCCACGGATTCTTTATTGTTTTGTAAAAAAAAAAAAAACAGCATAATAATTTAGGGTGAGAAATCTGTGCCTTGGGTATGACCTGGTGGATTAGGAAGAATTCCAAAACCTATATGGCAGTCATATGCTCTGACAACTAAAGCAGATATCCCAGGAGAATTTAAGCAATCATATTAACTGATGCTGTTCGTGTCAACTCATTCTCCAGAAGCTGCTGAGAATAGAGTGAGGATGAGTTTATTTTTGTAGTTGTGTGTGTGTGTGTGTGTGTGTGTGTGTGTGTGTGGTACCGGGAATTGAACCCGGGGGCATTCTACCTCTGGGCCATATCCCCAGCTCTATTTTTTATTCTTTATTTTGAAACAGGGTCTCACTAAGTTGCAAAGGGCCTCACTAAGTAGCTGAGGCTGGCCGTGAACCCGGATCCTCCGGTCTTAGCCTCCCAAGTACTGGGATTACAACGTGCGCCACCACACACGGCGAGTTGTATTTTTATATATCAGAAAATCTGTAAATTGTGGCATAGTTCTAGCAAGTGTTAGAGCTTTCATATGTGAACTCTACTATAGGCTATAATCGCAATTTTCTTTATGAGTACTTTCAACTGCTACTAAAGTCACATGGGTCCATTTGAGGAATGTGCATAGGTGTATTTTAAGGCAATCTATTTCCTAACATAAGTAAGTGTTTGGTATTTTAATTATAACTCATCAAGAAAGACCATCTATTTACCTGTCTGTTGATCAAAATTTCTAAATTATGGATGGAGGAAAAATGTGAATTCCAACTGTACTTAAAAGAAATAACAATAATTTACTTATGTAAGAAAATTATAGAGTATGTATAATAAGCTATGGCAAATAATGCTTTGGTAAACCAATTGGATATATCAGTTATATGGTTATTATGGAACCTGTATTTCTAACCACTCATATTAAAACAAACAAAACAAAACAATCCTATTGCCTTGATTCTTTGAAAATACAGAAAAGGCATAAGTAGTTTAAAAATTCCTTTACCTGTAAAACTGACTAATAATAACTAATAACTTACTGCTTAAATGATAATGTAAACTATAATCTATGACTCCAGAAAAGATGTCATTGTTATTTCAGTGATTCATTTATACCTAGAATGATAAAAAAACCAAACAGGTTTGTTTTTACATGACAAGTACTTAGGCATGGGTCTGAAAACTAGAAAGGGTGTTTGTACCAGCAAAGCTGAGCAGATTAAACCTGAAACATTCAGTCAGTTTTAAAAAAATTCCCCATAAATCAAAGCAAAGATTAATACAAACTTCTATGAATCAACACCAGGGTTATAGCAGAGATCTAGGAGAGGGGGAAAAATACCAAGAAACAAACAACAGCAAAAGTGCAGCCAGTTATCAATCTAGGAACATGGCAGATGGCTAAAGTCAGAAGTCACTTAATTAACTAAAAAAGAGCCAATGTTCAAGCCATAAGACAGAAGTTATGAGAGTAACACAACCACGCTCTTATTCCCAAGCTGGGGATGGAAGCTGAGCAGAAGTGCCTAGTCACAGCACCCAAAGGGCAGTTGTTGAAACAATGGAGCTTTTGTCTCCTGATCTTTAAAAAAAAAGGTAACAGAAGATTATTAATGGCTGGGCCCTTCTGATCAGACCAGAGACAAGTATGAGCCCAGCGAGAATTGCACCTGCCCTACAGGATCAGGAGAATTTCTGATTCCCTAGAAGCTACTGTAATAGAACGTGAAGGTGGAACAAGTCAGCAGACATCCAACACCCAGGCCAAGAAACATTTTCTGCATGTTTTCCTTCTTCAGTCCAGGAGGAAGAGAACCAGGAATTCGAATTGCTAGGCATGGCAAGCGCTGATTCTTCTTCCTCTTTTGAGTAACATCTCTTAGTTTAATGGTATTAAGGACTGGAATTTAGTTCTCTCTGCAGAGAAGTAGAGGGTTGGGCTTGTTTAGTCCTTCAATTCAGACCAATGAGAGAGAAACAACAAGTGAAAGGCAAACATAGTTCAATCGAATAGTCTGCAATTTTGAAACACTCCGTGATGCATTTATTCCACTGCGAACACATTTGCTTTCCCTTGGCACCTCCCTCTTGATGGTTTTCCACTCTGGTCCTTGGCATTTTCACATGAGTGAGAGACTGAGAGGGACCGCTGGCACACTCTCCTCCTAGGACACCATTCATACACACCTCCCAGTTTCAATCGGTGGGTTCCCACCTTATCAACAAGTGGAACTTCCAACATTTCCTTCTAGGGATTATATTAATCTAATGCTTTTCTCTGACAGGAAGCTTTTTTTCTGATATTATTTAAATTTTCCTCTACCTCACTCCATCTTATCATTCACTCCCTGTCCCACGGTTATCTGTGTGTCCTGGAAAACAATATCAACCCCTTGGTCTGCTTCTATTTTTAGACTTTGGTCAGTCTGTATAGTCAGGTTTAAATTTAGCTCCTCTTAGGTTTCTCCCATTAGTCATCCAAACACATCATTCCCTTAGTCATTTTTGTTGCTTGGTTGGCTTTCAGTTTCCTGGTGCTTGGCCTTAGGAATAAAAGCAGCATTTCCAGGGATAGCTCATAAGGGTGGGGGTGGTTCCTTTAGGTTATAGAATGAAAAGATTCTACACATTCCTCAGAAATCAGCCCGAATTCCATCCTTTTCCAGTTCCGATCTCCTTTAGCCTCACATGATCAGTGTTGAGTTCCTTCTGCTAATGAAGCCTTCCCATTTTGGAGAATAGTTTCTATGATATGTTGCTATCCCCAGAACTTAACACTCTGCCTGGCACATAGTTGGAATAGAAAATACACTTGATAAATAAATGAGTAAATAAATTGTTTAAGCATTACTGGTAAGAATTATTTCCAAATTAATTTTTTTCTAGATTTGTAAGATTTTTCTATTTTTCCTATTTTTCTTGAACATCTTAGTATTTTACTTCAATTTATATATGCTGTCAATTAGATTATTAGAGGACAATCTCAGCCTGTATAGGCATTTATGTGCATGTTTTTGCATAAAATTTGTTGAGCCACATGCTTTAAGATGATTATAGCCACAGGATTTCTGGCCTGGAAAGTGACTCTAGAAATCATCTAGTATGATCCTGCATTTTATAGACTTCAAATGACACTTCAGAGATAATAAACTTCTCAGATTCTAGGAGATCTGATTAAAAAGAAACATAATTCTCTTTTACACATACTTACTATTTGTGCTTGAAGAGGACACTGTGTCATGTGTGATAGCCAACTCTTTTATGTCACGCAAGCATATTTTTTCTTACATATGATAAATAGCTACTGTTTAAACAATCTTATCTTCATCTGTGGTTCAAATTTTGCAATTTACAAGCTCTCTGGCAACCCACCAGTGATCTCTGAGGTTTCCCACATAAACATTGCAATTTTAGAATTAGAAGTTGACTTGTTAGAGTTTTGAGACTTATTATAGGTCAATAACTAGCATCCATCTGAGGTTCCTGCTGTGGTCTCCTGTCTGCACATAACTATTTTCCGTGTGTTTGCTCTTTGGATTATACATGAATTTTGAGATTGGTCACTTGGTGGCGCTGCAGATAATTAGCTGGATTTTCTTCTGTATTTTTCCACTGCCTTCTTAAGCTTTTGGTTTTAAATTGCAGTTACATGAAATATGCTCATTTTTTAAAATTCTGCTGCAGGTGAAATGATTTAATGGCTCTTGACTTCTGGATTAATTTTAAGCATTAGAAACATTGTAAAACAGACTCTTGCTAATAATGATCATTATCGTAATGGCTTGAGGCATAATCATTTACCAACATTAGCCAAGTGATTAAAATCCATCATGAGTTTAATTTGAAAAGATTTAGTTCCTTTGCAATAAATGGCTAATGATATTAGCCTCATCTTCGTGGGGCCAAAATTTATCATTATATGACTTTGTATTTTCACTAGTTGAAAGAAATCCACTCTTGTTAATACAGGCCATATTATGCCTACTGTTTACCAAGCATGTGGTGTGTCCTGTATTAGTGCTGAATTGGGCCATATGGTACACAAGGTACAGGCAATCATCACTTTTTTATGACCCTGCTATTTGATAATTTATTATTTCATAAAGCAAGTGACCTTAACAGATGTTAAGATTAATTGCCGTGGTCAGTCAAACCTGCAGGGAAAGGGGAACATTCTAGTTTTGTGACTCATTTATATCAAAACTAGATATATTTATAATGATCAGATTTTTTATTTATTTATTTTTGTACTACCAGGGATTGAATCCAGGGGCTTTCTACCTCTGAGCTACACCACCAGCCCTGTTTTATTTTTTATTTTGAAACAGGGTCTCACTAAGTTGCTGAGGCTGGCTTCGAACCTGCGATCCTCCTGTCTTAGCCTCTCAAGTACCAGGATTACAGGTGTGCACCATCACACCTGGCTATCACATCTTTTTTTTTTTTTTTTTTTTTTTTTTTTGG
>PVJS01014178.1:0-40805 GCA_004027185.1 Glis glis
AAATGGAGAGAACTAGAGAACATTATGCTAAGTGATATTAGTAAGTCACTAAGAGTAAAAAATCGGATGTCCCCCCTAATCTGTGGGAGCTAGATAGAATTGGACTTAGAAGGGACTTAGAAGGGAAGAAGAAGAAATCTTTAGATGGACAAAGAAGGTGACCTAACTGAGGGAGTTGGGAGGGGGGTGGAGGGAAACACACTATAGCACATGATGTACATACACGAACTTATAAGACTCATTCACTATCCGGAGCATGAAAGGGAGGGAAGGGGGAGGGAATAGGGTGGGATTGGAGGGAGGGATAAATGTGCAATGTGTGCATGTATGATGTTGATACCCTGACATATATCAAAATGTATAATTACAATGCACCAATAAATGAACATAAAAAAAAGAAAAAAGAGCATGTAATGTGGAAAGGCCCACCCAAGGGGCTCAAGGTGACCTCTAGGGTATGTGGGGAGAAAATATTGGAACTATTTTTTACTTATCTTTAAAAATTCTCTATTTGGGGGTTATTTTAGTAATTTAAATATATTAGTAAAATACTGCATATGTGAACATATATATATGGGAAATTATTTTTAGATAGGATATGAGATTAAAAGCATAAAGACCATACAGAAGAATAAATACTAACAAACTAATAAAAAATTTAGCCTTCCCACTAAACAAAGAAATGTAAAAAGTAAAAGCAACAGGGAAAACATTTTCCCCTATGAAATTAGTAAAGTTGTTTTTAATCTTAGTGATTATTGTTTATCAGAATGCTATGTGATAGACTCCCCTCAAACCCTACGAATGAAAATAGAAATGATTAAATTCTCCTGATAAGTGATTTGGAAAAATACGTCAAAAGGCTTAAAGATATTAATACTTTTGGATTAGAGTTGCCAGATTTAGCAAACCGTATGGGACATACTTAGTAAAAAATATTCACTGCTTACCTAAAATCAAATTTAATTGGGAATCCTATATTTTATCTGGTAACCCTACTTGAACTCTGTAATTCTACTTCTATGAAATATATAGAGATAAGGACAAATATTTCAGGACAAAGATATTCATTGCAGCAATGCCATATGTTAGTGAAAAATTAAAAATAATCCAAATGTTAATATTGAAAAAACTATCACATAAATTAATATACATCTAAACAGGATGACCAAGGAAAATCCATAGTCATTGTCAACTGTACAATGAGGAATAAAACCTTGCTATTTCTATTCTAAGGACAGATTGGGCTATTGTTCAGAAAGATACTTTGGAGAATCTCTTTGTTATGCGATGGTAGGCTCCTGGGCAGAGCTGAGTGTTGGGAAATAAAATAAGGCTCTGAAGCCTAATGAAAGGGTTCAGGGAACAGTAGAGAAGGTTCTTACGAGGGCTTGTGTGATTATGTTGGGACCACCTACATAGTCCAGGCTACTCTCAGCCCTTAATTTCTTAATCTCTCAATTTCATCTGCAAACTTTCTCTTTGCTCTTCCAGCCAGGTTTCAGCCATTAGTATATAGGCATCTTTGGGGGACCATTATTCTGCCTACCACACATATTACACAGAACACCAGGCAGACAGCCCATGTAATGAAAATATTGAATAACACATATAATGAATATAATGAAGAACTGTTCAGAGTTCAGAGGAAGGCATGGGGATGTGACTGCATTGACAGAGGCCTCTGGAAGAGAAGGTAGGCTACATCATCTGGGATATAGTCTGTCTAATCACAAATGACATGGCCTCTGGACAAGGGTGTCTCAACTTCTTTGGTTTGTGCTCTTCAACATCAACCCCTCTCTCCCAATTTAATGCTCCTATTCCTGTTCTCCAACCTCCATGCATACTTTCCGATTTTGAATCCAGTCTGCAGGATATTAGCATTAGAAGACTGCATCCCAGACAGGTGTGGTGGCACACACCTGTAATCCCAGAATTTGGGAGGCTGAGACAGGAGGGTCACAGGTTTGAGGACAGCCTCAGCAAGTAGCCAGACTCTCATCATCCTAGCAAGACCCTGTTTCAAAACAAAATAAAAATAAAATAGGGCTGGGGGTATAGATTGGAGGTATAATGCCCCTGGATTCAAACCCTAGTATCACAAAAAAAATAAAATAAAATAAGAAGACTGCATCCCTGCATCCTCAAACTCAGCTTAGGTAATACACACTTCCTTCCTCTGGATTCCCAGCATCTTTCCTCCAGCCCTCAAATGCTTACATTCCAGATTACCTCCTCAGTGGGCTAGCTTTTCCCCTTACTCATTCCCAGATATTACTAGTGTCTTAAGGCTGACCTGCTGATCTTCACAGGGAAACAGATAACTAACCAAAACCATAAATGATGTATAGCTTGGTTACCATGCTGCATCCCCTAGAAATGAGCAGGTCTGTGAACTTGATCTAGAGAGAGCAGGAAAAGTCGAGCCAGCAAATCTGCATTCCATTCTAGGGCCAGGAAATAGTTCTAGAGCAAGGAGCAGGGGCAGAAGTAAAGAAATGAATAAATGAAGCAGGCTCTAGATTGTGGTAAGAAGCAAGTAATGGGATCTAGTTGAGGACAGAAACCCCATCCAGGGATTAAATCTCAGTAAGTAGTTCATGTGACTGGGGGTAGAGGAGACTTCCATGTTTCCCCTTCTCTGGCTCTGGATTTCCTCTTCTCTGGAAAGAGTGACTATAGACCACAAGAAGGTAAAGTGTATAGCTTAAGCTGCTTGTCTGGGCTCTGCAGTCCTTCTGGCAAGGATCACGCAGCAGAGGTTGGCCAAACCTGGAATGGAAGCAAGAAAAGGCTGGAAGGTGTACATATGAGTCAACCAGCCAATGGTGGCATCCCATGAGCTGCATGATGATGCTTCCCCAAATCAGGCAGTGGACCTACTCACCGAGCTCTCCTCAAACCACTCCTTTATGTAGGCAGCTGTTGGGCCAGGGATCTGGCTCAGAAGGGCCTCTCTCTCCTGAGGAAGCTCCAGCATCTCCAGGGCCAGCCTCAAGTCCTCGATGAGATGGAGCACTGGGAAGGGGTTCATGTAGGAGGCCGGGGAAGACAGTCCAGGCTCACAGGTACCATCACTAATATCTGCACCTGTTTTAGTGCCTGGAACAGAGAAAGATGCAGGAGCCTCGGTAAGAAGGGTGGATGCCATGGTCAACGAACTGGTCAAGAGCAGAGGCAGTGAAAGGAGAGGGGAGAGGACTGAATAAGAGCCTGGAAGATCACTTCTGCCTTGGTCGAATCACTCACAAGGTAAAATGTGAAGACATAATCTTTGTCTAATCTGTACTGGGCAGGTAGGATGATGGCCCATTGAGACTGATCCATGATGTTCATACATTTCAAAAACTAGGAAAACATAGCCAGCCTTCAAAGTGAACAAAACCATGCTAGTTAAGACAATAAGATTCCATTTTTAAATAATAGATTTGTTTTCTTTTAAGTCAATGAGGCAGATTGCACAGATAGCCACCAAAAATTCTTCCTATTCCTATATGGCCATCCCACTTCTCAGAGCATTTTGTTAAATGAAGTAAGCCAGACTCAGAAAAACAGATAAATGTTTTCTCTAATATGTGGAAACTAGAGAGAGAAAGAGGGGAAAAAAAAAGGAAAAAGGCGATCCCATGAAAATAGAAGGGAGATAGGATAGACTCAGGAAGAGGATCAGGGGGAGGTAGGAGGGGAGGAAAAAAGGAGGTACTGGGGAATGAAATTGATCAAATTATGTTATGTGCATGTACAAATATGCCACAATGTAACCCACTATTCTGCATAATTAATATGCACCAATGAGAGAAAGAGGGAGACTTTTAACCCCGGGCTGGCCTAGTGAGTTGATCTTATTACTAGAATGCAGTGAAAGTAACTTTCCAGTGCCAGGCCTGGGCCTGAAGAGGTTTGACAGCGCCCACTCTTCTTCTCTGACCCTAAACCACCTTGCAATAAAGCCCAATTACCCTGCTAGACAGAGCCCCAACAGTCCCACCCATTCCCGCCACGGTGACAGACATGTGAGTGAAGCCATCTTGGATCCTCCAGTCCCAGATGAGCTACCCCAGATGCCACCACTGAGCCATCCCTGCCAAGCCTTACCCAAATCACGGCATTATAAAGAACAAATGGTGGTGGTTGATTTAAGCCATTATGTTTGGGTTTTTTATTTCACAGCAATAGAAAGCAATTACTATACTCATTTTGGTGATGGTGTAGCAAATGGGACTCCTTCTGGATATTCCCAATTGAGAGATCTCTATATCCTGCAATAAATGCTTCTAAAGGTGCATTATTTTGTATATTTATATCTCATCTCTCCATTATGGACAACGAAGTCTCTGAAAGCAGGGTCCCTGTCATACTTGGCTGAGTTTTCATTCTCATGCCCCTACCTGGTAAATGTTGAAGTGGCATCTGATCAAATGTTAACACATGTACTTGAGTAAAAAGAGAAAGAGTGCTTGGATTTCCTCAGAGATCTGGGACATTAGGTCAGCTTTTTCTAACTTGAAAGTCCCCCCAGTAGGACTGTTTTTGCCTTTCTAAACCACATCATTTAACAACAATAACAAGTCTTCTTTCCACAAGTATCAAGATAAATTTTTCAAACCCAAAACTGGGGTGATACAGTCTAGCAAAGGATTTCTGTGCTTCTTTCAGCAATAAGAAACATTTTAGAAAATATGGTTTAGATGGTGGAATTTCTAAGGCATTTGGGTTGTTTATAAGGCCAACAGGATAGAATATTTGAAATCAGGACTCGGCTGGAAAATGTGAGCTGCCAGGGCCACCACATCCACGGGTCTACTGCAGGCCTGACATCTAATTCCAAGTCCCTTTACTCTCCTAGGAGCCAACTCCCTACTTGCCAGGCAGTTTGGGAACGAGAAATCCACACAGAAGGAAACAATTACTACAGATTGCCAGTTTGCTTTCTGAAAATGCATGGTAGAGGGAATCATGGATCACAATCCACAAACAAGTCAGAGGCTCTCGGGAGCTAAGAAACGGCCCAATTATCTATACTCTGGTGTGTGTTCAGCACATTCTGGCTCCTATAAATTCAATTTAGAATTGACTGGGAATTACCACTGCCAAACCTCAGGGACGAAAATGGACAGAGTGGAGTAAGACCTCCAATCTCCAAGCAATTGCTGAACAATCCCTCTCCATTCTGAACACACTCTAATTTCAACCATATATTTGTACAGTTATAAATGTAGAATGGTCAGACTGGGGGTGGGTGGAAAGACAGGGGTTTTCATTAACTTTGTATCACTGTGTGGCCTTGAATAAGTCTCTTCCTTTCTCTAGGACACTTTCTGCCCTAAAGCTTTGGGATTCTTTCCTACTACTCAAAAAGAGTTTGTGTGCATGTGTATGAGTTCATGTGCATTGTCTATCCTTAGAAACATATTGATTAATTTCTTCTTTTTTCAGTTTATTTTTATTATCTTATTAAAATCAATATCCAATAAGTGCTACATGAGGGGTGTGAAAGGTAACAATATATGAGTGGTCATTTGTCCCAAGCTAGTTGTAATAGCAGTGACAACAAAGCCTCAGATACAAACCACTTGACTTTAAATCTAAGAATGAGATATGGCCATAGGACAGAAAACCAAGGAAACAATAAACTTCCAAATGCCACCTGAGGGTGTGGGGATGTAAATGACAAAATGCTATTGAACAAGAAGTCACCTATAAAAGGGGAGAAGTAAAAATCCTGAATTTCCTGTCCTAGAAGAAACGCATACCTCTGAAAACACACTTCTCACGCAGTCCCCTCCCACATTACATGAAGGTCGCCCTGTGTGACCAGGAGAGTATGGCATGGCAGAAGGGAGGGAATGCCACTTCAAAGGCTAGGTTATAAAAGACACTGACTTCTGCCTTGTTCCCTCTCAGATCACTTGCTCTGGGGGAAGCCTGCTGCCAGGCTGTAAGAACCCACAATCATCCCTGTGGAAAAGGCCATGTGATGAGGAACTACAGCCACCTATTAACAGCCATCACAGCACGGAGCCCTGTGCCAACAGCCACGTGAGTGAGCAGCCCTGGATGCGGGTTCCAGCCCATCAAGACTCCAGATGACCATAGCCTGGCCGAAGTCTTAACTGTAACCTCATGAAAGACCTTGAGCCAGGACCACCCACTAAACCTTTCCTGAATTCCTGGCCCACAGGGACTGAGAGATAATAAATGTTTGTTATTTTAAGATGCTGTGTTTTAGGGTAATTTTGTTACACAGTAAATTAACCAATAAGAATAGTTAAAAACATTCTAGAAGCATAATCAAGGGGATCTTACCCATGTACTACTAAAATATGTTCCTAAAATTGTCCTTATAGAAAAACAAGAAGTTTTTTTATTTATTTTTGAATTCTTCCCTTCCTTCCTGCCTTCCTTCCTTCCTTCCTTCCTTCCTTCTCTTTCCTTCTTCTTCTTTTCTTTTTTGCAGTGCTGGTGATGTAACCCAGGGCCTTGAACATGCTCGGTCATCACATTACCACCAAGCTACATGCCAGTCCCCAAAATAAGATCTTTACCATATATAAAAATAAAATATCGGCAGATAAGGGTTATATGTAAAAAATTAAACTATAAAAATTAAAAGGAGAAGACAGATCAAAATTGGGTTAGAAAAAGATTTTGCAGGCACAAGAGTACTGAGCGAAACATAACAGAACCTTAAATCTGACTACATAAAATTAACAACTAGGATATTAAGAACAAAATAAAAATGAAAAGACAAATTATAGCCTGAAAATCCCACTTGTAACAAAAGATCAATATATATTTCATATAAAAAGAAACCTATGTATTAATTAGAAAATGCCCTAATCTACTTCTCACACACAAAGCAGGTATAAGGATTTTATATAGGCAACTTTAAAATTAAAATGTGGAAGGAAAATGTTTTTTCACAGTAAATAGAACATGTAAAAATAAAGTTTTTCCCTTATGAAATTATTGAAGTTGGAAATGTGATAACCAATGTTGACAAGCATGTAGTGAGAAGGGTATCCTCTATTGTATTAATAGACACAAAAATTGCCCCGAACTTATTAAAAAGCAACTTGGCAAGACAAAGTAAAATTGCTCATACGCTTTGACCTAGCAATTCCAATTTTATAAATATAACCTAAGGAAATATAATCAGACATGTGGGCAAAGATTAATACAAAAGAATGATCTGAATAGTGTCTTAACTGAAAAAGTAGAGGGGAAATGCCCCCAAATAGGTGAATGTTTACATAATTTCTGGGAGATTCAGAGTATTATCCATAGAGCTATATAAGAAGGAAACAATTGTCCAAAGATCCAGTAACAAGGGGGAAATACTTGCCTTATACTGTTCTTTAATAAAATGAAGACTACAATAAAAATATATATATGCATATGTATATATAAACAAACATAATATACAGAAAGAATTTTTAAATGTTTAAACAATGATTCCTTATAATCTTCTTATTATACTTTAAATTTTTTGAATAAAAGCAAAAGCGAGAGATTCAAGTTTGACATTTAGTTTGCACGGGTATTCTAGATTTGATTGTGCTTTGAAAATCCCCATCAGATGCTAGACAATATGGGATCATTCAGGCACTTCTTTGGGCAGGAAATAACGTGAGCAAACACAGACACGAACACAGACATGTTTCCTTCTTGTGCCCTTGGTTAGCTTTCCTTCTCTCAGTCATTGCTTAAGTGAAAGGAGGGAGGGGAAACTGGTAGCATTTTCACTGAACAATCATTTGAGAAAATCTCAAACCAGCCCACATGATATGCTAGAAAACTCATGCACTGAAAGGGGGAACTTTTGGCACCAGGGCACACCCAACTGCCAGGAGTCTCCTTCACCCACACTGAACAAATAAAAAAAGTGGAAAAATTAACTTTATTTTTTTTTCAATGTAGAACCAAGCTAGAAAGAAAATGAAAGCCTTGGGCGCTAGAAACAAAGAACAAACTCAATAAACAGTCACCTAGAGGCAAAGACCCAAACAGAAGAAGGAACTGGGGTTGGAGCTTGGGGCTTTAGTGCCCCAGTGAGAGCAGTAATCTGAAAGTGAAACCCCTATGGAAAGAAAATACAGTCAATTGCCTGTTTCATGAAGAGAGGTCTGAGAAAATTCACCCAATGTCAGGGGAACTTGCAGAGTGCTCAGGAACCCTCTGCATGTCTATAAAACCATATACACGCCAGGCGTGGTGGCGCACGCTTGTAATCCCAATACTTGGGAGGCTGAGACAGGAGGATCGCAGTTTCAAAGCCAGCCTCAGCAACTTAGTGAGACTCTAGGAACTTAGTGAGACCCTGTTTCCAAATAAAAAAATAAAATAGGTCTGGGGGTGTAGCCCAGAGATAGAAGCCCCTTGGTTCTATCCCCAGTACCACAAATAAATAAATAAATAAATAAATAAATAAATAAATAAAATAAAAATAAAACCATACACATTCTCTCTCTCTCTCTCTCTCTCTCTCTCTCTCTCTCTCTTTCTCTCTCTCTCTCTCTCTCTCTCTCTCTCTCAATGGGAAATAAAAACTGCAGGCCTCTGCATACCACAAGTATAGTGTCAAATTCCTACTATGGACTTACTATTAAAATCCCAAACCAGAAATCAACACACATGATGAATGGTGTAACACCTAAGGCCCGGCATTAGCAAAGGCAGAATCTCCCAGAAGGCTCAATTCCACGCTTCACACACATTCCCTGCACATGACTAGATCCTATGAATAGATTACAACCACAGGGGAAACAAGTCAAAACAGAAGGACCACATACAACAAATAAGAAAATGTGTGCCCTAATCCAGGATTAACTGAACAATACAAACAAGACAATAGATTCATACTGGTTATGCCTGAATCTAAGGCAAGGTTTTAGACCCCAAAGTATTTCTCAGAAAACGGCGATTCAATCTATACTCAAGCCCTAAAAACGTTTCTCACTGGGGGAATTCTATTACTTTATTTTGAACAACAAAGCATTTTAGGGAAGACAGATGAACACAAAAGTTTTTAATTTTGGAAGCACTTTAAAGATGCATGGAAAGTTTTACAAACTACAGATGCCTGGGTTCTACCTCCAGAGACATTAATGTAATTGGTCTGAAACAGTGACCTTGGGTAATAAAAAGTTCCCCAGGTGATTATAAAATAGAGCCTAAGTTGAAACCATTCATGGATTTCCAAAATTATGGGCTTGCTGCCCCCTTTTTAGAAAAAAAAATTATCCAAGCACCCCCTGGGTACTTCCACCACCCCCTTATTTTTATTTAATGTCCCCCAACTGTATCTGAGGCTATTACCACCCTCCCTGGATCATTCCAACATCCCCATCAGGTAGTATCACCCACCTTGGGAATTGATGCAAGCACCTCAATCAATGCTAGGTTGTTTTGTTTTGTTTTGTTTTGTTTTGTTTTGTTTTGTTTTGTGCTGGGGATGAACCCAGGGGCCGTTGTACCTCTGAGCTATACCCCCAGCCCTATTTTTATTTTTTATTTTGAAACAGGGTCTCACTAAGTTGCAGAGGGTCTCACTAAGTTGCTGAGGCTGGCCGCGAATTTGATCCTCCTATCTCAGCCTCCTAAGTACTGGGATTACAAACATGCACTGCCATGCCTGGCTTCAATGCTAGTTTTTGATGCTTGCAGAGGCCACAACCAAAACAGAGACACAAAACCAAAATTTAGTATCTAGTGATTAATTATTATTGAGTAATTATTTTGAGGATAAGACTACATAAAATACAAGTACAGATTTTTATCAAAAGCCTTTTAGTGATCACTTTCAAAAGCACATAAGGATGTATGTGGTAGACATGAGGATTACAAATATTTCAGTTTTCCTGTACTTGAGCTCACAGTTCTGCCCCTTGAAGTTATCCATAGACACATGACTTCCTTTGGCCAATAAATTTGAAAAGTGACATGTGTCACTTCTGGGAAAAATTCTAAGAGCCAGTATGCAATTGTCCATATCCTGGCCTCTGGCAATGCTAGAGTCTGATTCAGCCCAGGTGCCTTAAAGAAGATAACATGGACCAGAGCTCTCCACAGATCTGAGGGAAACTTGTTGTTAAATAATGGAACAAAAGAAATCCAGTTATATGGTGCTATCAAAAGAGAATTATGGGGGCTGGAGATGCTGCTAGTGGTAGAAGCACTTGCCTAGCATGTGCAGGGTCCTGGGTTCAGTACCCAGTACTGAAAAAAAGAGGGAAAATTATGAGACATACAAACAATAATGAATGAATGGCTAAAACATAAAGTATTCAAAAATATAAAATAAAGAATTTCATATATTGCTGGGTATGGTGGCACACACCTGTAATCCCAGTACTTGGGAGGCTGAGACAGGAGGATTGCAGGTTCAAGACCAGCCTTAGCAATTTAGCAAGACTCTTAGCAACCTAGTGAAACCCTGTTTAAAACAAAAAATAAAAAGAGCCAGGGGTTTAGGTTGGAGGTAGAATGCCTTTGGGTTCAATCCCTAGCACCCCCCCTCCACACACAAAATAATTCCATATATTAGAAGAGGTACTTTGATCAAACTATTAAAAACTGCTACAAAAAGAAATCACTGGTAAATGATAACAAAAAATCATCTGACTAGTCCCTATATAGAAATTAAATCACAGCAAAGTCTGAAATTTTTATGACAGAGAAAACACCAGGCCAAATGCTTTTACAAATTGATTCTCTCAAACACTCAATAACTGAATAGCTCTAATGATTCTAACGATTTTGTTTAGTATAGGAAAAGAGGGAATGCTCCCAGCTCACTTTATGAGGAAAGCCTATCAGTGCAACTTCTACATCAAAGTGTGAATGCCCCCGCCCTGCATTGTTCAATTTAGCAATACTGAGAACCATATAAGAAATTTGCAGGTCCTCTCACTGATGAACTTAAATATATAAATCCTAAACAAAAAATTAACAAAACCAAACCCCAGGATGTGTAAAAAAGACAACATATCATGGTCATCTCTCTTGGGAAATAATAGATTAAGCAGACCCAAACAGAAAATAAAAATGAAGTTAACAGTATATCAAAATAATGAAGGACATATGGAGAACAATGCTCCCCCCAAAAAACTAGAGAGGATATTTTGTTAAATATGAAGTGATCTGGGTGTGGTGGCGCATGCTTGTAATCCCAGTACTTGGGAGGCTGAGACCGGAGGATCCGGGTTCGCGGCCAGCCTCAGCTACTTAGTGAGGCCCTCCGCAACATAGTAAGACCCTGTTTCAAAATAAAAAGAATAAAAAATAGGGCTGGGGGTGCAGCTCGGAAGTAAAATGCCCCTGGGTTCAATCCCCAGTACCACAAAAAAAACAAAAAAACAAAAACAAAACAGAATAAAAAATATGTATGAAGTATTTTCCTAAAACTGAACACATGCTAGGCCATACAGGAAGTCCCAAACCAAGTCAAAAATAAGGGATTGCTATGATTTTAATGTGTTCCCCACAGTTCACGTGTTGGAAATTCAACCCCAATATAACAGTGTTGAAAGATGGGACCTTTAGAAGGTAATTAGGTCATGAGGACTGTGCCCTGATGAGTGGATTAATGTCTTTATCATGGGAATGGGTTAGTTATCTCAGGAGTGGGTTTCTAATAAATGAATGAGTTCTGCCCCCAGCCCTTCTCTCTTTACTCATGTGCTCTTGTCCTCCTGCCTTCCACCATGGCATGACACAGCAAGATGGCCTTTGTCGGATGCCAGCACCCTGATATTGGAGTTCTCAGCTTCCATACTGTGAGAAACAAATTTCTTTTCTTTGTAAGCTAACCCAACCTAGAGAATTCTGCTACAGTAGCACAAAATGAACTAAACTTTTCATGTCTTTCTATTTCCATGGGAGGAGAAGGTACATTCCACCAAGGCTATATTTCACTCAATTTTTCCTGATAGGAGGAATGCTTCCTCTGACTAAAGAACTGAGAGAATGAGTTCTCTCTGCAGCTGCCCATCTTCCAGATGTTGACATTGTCCTTGAGGGAAGCTTTCTGAGATCAAACTGCCTTACAAAGTAGAAGTCTGTAGCTTGGAGTGCTTAAGTTCACTTTGGGATGTATATGTGTGTTTAGGATAGGAGGTATTATTGATACTAATTATAACTTCAATCTAACTTCTCAGTAATATAACATAGCTGATATTTTGATCTCCATCTGTATGAACCTTTGTCTATTTCTCAATCTGTTTAAAACCGAGCAGGGGAATAAAGACATGTTTTTCACTGATCATTGTGGTGGATGGAATAATGGCCCCCAAAATGTCTACGTCCTAATCTCTGGAAGCTGTGAACATGTTACTTTATGATGGATGTGATTGAGGTTAGGAATTGTGAGATGGGGAGGTCATCTTAATCACATGAGCTCTTAAATCAGAAGAGGGAGACAGGAAGAAAGAATCAGAGAGATGTGGTGGGAGAACTTGACCTGCCACTGCTGGCTGTGAAGATGGAGGAAGGGACCAGGAACCAATGAATGCCACTGCATTCTAATAGCTACAGTGCAGGCAGCAGTAGACTAGTTATACAGAGAAAATCCCTGGAACGCCCACAGATACAAAACCTGCATATACACCTACACACAGTTTTTAAAGCAACCGGACTAAAGGAAACCTTTGAAGTTCAGAACCTCAGGGGTTAAAGCATTTGAACTGGCATTTGCCCTGTAGGCCACTGCCAATTCTGATGGCCTAAGGCCTGAGTTTTAATGGCCCACTTGAGGAAGACAGGAGACAAATCTTAAGGCCTGAGCAAAAGCAAAAACTGGATAGGACTCTAAATAAGAGGTCTTTTGCAACCAGGCATAGTGGTACATATCTGTAATTCAAGTACTTGGGAGGCTGAGACCAGAGGATCGCAGGTTCAAGACCAGCTTCAGCAATGTAGTGAGACTCCCAGCAACTTAGTTAGGCCCTGTTTCCAAATAATTTTAAAAAAAAATGGATGGGGGTGTAGCTCAGAAGTAGAATGCTCCAGTTTCAATCCCCAGTACCAGGGGAAAAAAAAGGTCTTCTGGAGGATGCAAAAGTAAATACCCTCAGAAAATAAACTAGAAAGAAAAGAGGCACCCAAGAAGGAAACCTGGCCTTGGGTCACAATTCAGTATTTTAAAAATTATTTTAAAAGAAAGAATGGGCCGGGCGTGGTGGCGCACGCTTGTAATCCCAGTACTTTGGGAGGCGGAGACCGGAGGATCCGGGTTCGCGGCCAGCCTCAGCTCTCTCTCTCTTTCTCTCTCTCTCTCTCTCTCTCTCTCTCTCTCTCTACTTAGTGAGGCCCTCCGCAACTTTGTGAGACCCGGTTTCAAAATAAAGTATAAAAAATAGGGCCGGGGGCGTAGCGCGGAGGTAGAACGCCCCTGGGTTCAATCCCCGGTACCGCAAAAAAAAAAAAAAAGAAAGAAAGAATGGGAGGAAGAACAGAAAGAGTATGACAAGAACAAATAACAAAACAGAATTTTTTTAGGTAAAATAGTTGGAAATTTTTCAGGTAAACTAGTAATCAAAATGAATGTATATAGACTAAACTTGTCAGCTAAAAGATAGAACATTGGTAAAATTTACAGAAAATAGTAAAAATCAATATTCCATTAGCAAAAACAATATACCTAAAATAAAAGTACATTGAAAGCTTTGGAGAAAAAGGAAAAAAAATTTTTAAACCAATCCAGGCACTAATCAGAATTGACAGAAAGGCCCAACAGACAAGGTGACCTTTTTTAACTGTCATAAAACAGACTCCATTTAACTGTTCCTCATCAATGAGTACAGCTTGTAGATAACTGCATGAGTAACCTCCTGCCACAGCAAAGAGGAATAAGTGGCCCTCTGTCCTGACCATGTGTCTCTCTGGTCCTATGCCAGAGGTAGCCTAAGAGAGTAGCCACTGAAACCTGTCAGTCCACAAAATAAGCCCTAAGTGAAATTAACATTTGTGAGAGTTGGTCTTTGCCATGCAGAGAGATGTAATTAAACAATATATAGTTCAATTTCAACTGTCAACAGTGCAATTCAATTATAGTGTTATTTGCAGACAGAATCACAGGAACTAATGAGGAGGGAGATTAGATCAAAGGTTAACATTCTACTGGAAGCTGTTAACAATGATCTTTTATATTAGAAACAAATCATTATTGACACTGGTCCTGGGGTTTTTAATAATCACCTTTTCAACTTTCTGACATAAAATTCTGGGGTTCCAATCAAGTATAGTCAGACCTGAGATGTACATTCAGATTTCAAGAATTCAAGTTTATAAGGAGTGCCATCTAAAAGTCCTACTTCTGCTTACAGGGCATTTCTTTTTGAATTTACAAGAACTGATTTCTACCTCTCACACAACCCAAGCCACTGATCACCTTGAGATGAGGGTCACCAGGCTATGCCTCTGGAGGAGCATATTTGCCACCTATGCATTTGGATGTACTCTCAGAGCACCCCTATTCTGGTTGACTATAGGAGTGATGGTCATCTGCATTGTTTACATTGATTGGGAAAGGGGAATAGACACTTTTTTTGCATTAGAACTCTTCTACACTGTTGGTGGGATTGCAAATTAGTGCAGCCACTATGGAGATCAGCATGGAGATTCCTCAGAAAACTGGGAATGGATCCACCATATGATCCAGCTATACCACTCCTGGGTATCTTTCCAAAGGGACTGAAATCAGAATATCATAGTAACATATGCATATTCATGTTTATGACAGCACAATTCATAATAGACAAATTAGGGAACCAACCTAAGTGTCCATCAACAGACAAATTGATTATAAAATTATGGGATATACACACAATGGAATTGTACTCAGCAATCAAGAAGAACAAAATTATGTCATTTGCAGGAAAATGGATGGACCTGGGGAACATTATGTTAAGTGAGATTAGCCAGTCACAGAAAGTGAAGGGTCATATTTTTTTCTATCTTTTGCAAAGCTAGGAAGTAATCAGGATACAAGAGGGACTTTAGATAATGGAGGAGAAATCCCAGTGGAGGGAGGGAGGTAGTCTAGAGGAGAAATGGGGAGAGGGAGAATTAATGAAGGAAACACTTCCATTGACATTATGTACATATGTGAAAGTAGCAATGTCAATCTCAATCTCATGTATGGGGAGGGAGAAATGGGGAGGGACCTGGGGGAAAGCCCACCAGGTGCTGTGTACATGTATGTTACTGTCACTATGAACTACATTACGATACAAAACTATAATACACCAATAAATGTATAAAAATAAAATAAAAACTAAAGGTAAAAAAAAGTTAACTACCTAAACATTGATATCAAATGCCCAAGATGCACTTTTCTTGGAAAGAGCTTTGGAAAGTGAACAATAACCTATCAGGATATGGAATAATTATAAAGGGAAATTCCTTGTTATATAGTATAATTATTATGGATAATCATTATTGAAGGAATTATATCCATTTTATTAGGAACCAGTATTGTTTTTGTACAAATGGCTACTACTTGCGGAGCACATAAAGCACCTAAAGTTTTCTTCCACTGAAATAAGTAGTAATTGTGTTTTCAAAATGTGAGGGAATATAGTCCTTGGGTATTTGCTTGAGTACTTTAACAGATGCAAAAGTAATTGTGTTTTGCTAGTGGTGGCGACACTGTCTAGTATCATTCAACCTCAATAAGAGAATATAAAGAGAGGAAGACTTAAATCTTCACACAAAAATATCATTTCTGCAGAATCTGTGATCTCATAATATGTGACACAGTTTCAATCTTTCTTTTAGCTATGCCACCTTTTGAGCAAAGGAACTCTTGCTTGGAAAGAATAATGTGTAATAGAGAGGAGAGCCAAACCACTCTGGCTAAGGGATTGTGAGCAAGAGCATACCAGTATCCTCCTCCCAGTTAGCTCTTTTCTCCTTTTGACAGCCCCACACATCAGCAATAAACCATCCTAGGAATAAAAGAAGCCTGAGAGAGATACAGATGGCCCTGAACTCAAATATTAGTTCTGCCATTTACCAACACTAGGTCTTTGGGTGCTAAAAATAACATTAATATTATTATCAATAAAATGAGTAATAACTTAAACAAATTAAGCATTTACTAAGTGCCAGGTACTAAGTGCCTTATTTGCATCAATTTAATCCTCACAATAATATAAGTATTCTAATTACCACTATTTTACATATAAGGAAACTGAAGTTCAGAAGAATTATGCAATTTGTCTAAAGAGTCCACAGCCAGTATAAGTGGCTGAGCTTGGATTCAAACACCAACAATCTAACTCTGTAAACTATCTTAATAAGCACAAAAGATCCTATTCTTTTTATCCGTTTGGCCAAGCCGTGTGTGTGTGTGTGTGTGTGTGTGTGTGTGTGTGTGTGTGTATGTGAAAGAGAGAGATAGAGAGACATAGAGACACTAGGGATTGAACCCAGGGGCATTCTACCTCTGAGCTACACCCCAGCCCTTTTTTAAATTATTTTTTTAAATTTTGAAACAGGGTCTCATTAATTTACCATGCTGGCCTTGAATCTATGATCCTCCTGTGTTCAGCCTTCCAAGTACTGGAATTACAACCAGTGTGTGCCACAGCATCTGACTTGGCCCAGCCATCTTGAAATTAAGGGTGGTATTAATAACTTTGAGGAAAAGTGTCTTCAACAAAGGCAGTCAATAATTACCATTCTTTTTATCAAAAAGAGCATAGACAGTAGTAGTGGGTTCAATCCCCAGTACTGGGAAGGAAAGAAGAAATGGAAGGAGGAAGGAAGGGAGGGAGGGACGAATGCAGGACCTCCAGGTACTAATAATTTCAATGTTGAATTATCTATCAAATACCTCCTGGAAAGCATCTGTATGGACTAATTTCAACTTAGGAGTTTGTTCACAGGACATACCAACTACTAAGTCTTCAAAAATAACTAGAGTTTTGGTATTTCAAAAGAATCAGCCAAATAAAGCTACAAACAGAAAAAACAATAAAGTTCAGTATGCAGCCAGATGGAGGATATATACAGACACCAATATCTGCCTCCTAACCAATGCAAAGGGCATCCTATTCACACACACACAAAGTAAAATATACATGTGACATTCATTAAACACCTATTATGTGCTGTAGACGAATCCATGCACTGGAGATATAGTAGCAGGTCCTCTGTCCTTGTGGAATTTACATTCTGGTGCAGAGGGCAGACAGTAAACAAAAAGACTAATAATAATGTATTGGCCAGGTGATGATAAGTGCTATAAAGAAATACAAACAGGTATGATGACAGAGAGTGATATTGGGATGCTATATTAGGGTAAAGGAAGGCCTTCAGGAGTGGTGATATTCAGCAGAAATCTGAGTGAATCTAGAGGACAGCTTTCTAGGAGAGTGGATACCAAACATCAGGGTGCTGTGATAGCCAGCTCAATGGCTCAAGGGAGATAAGCCCTGGTGGAGGGTCGGGGAGATGCAGCCACAAAGGAGTAAGGCCAAATCACATTATGACCTTGCTGGCCATGCTGAGGACTTTAGATTTTATCCTGCGATAGGCAGCCATTGAAGAATTTTGGAAAGAGGAGGGATGTGATTTAATTTATATTTGCAGGCTTACTCTGGGGCTCAGTGGGAGACAGTCTATAAGGGGGCAGGAACAGAAGCAGAGACCAATCAGAACACTAGGTATCAATCTTGTAGACCCTGGGCAGGTCCAATGATGAACGTGCAAGCCTTTTACAATGAAAACCACAAGACTCAGATGGGTGAAATAAGGATTTCAGTAAATGAGAAGTCTACTGTGTCCTTAAAGAAGGACACTGGCAGACTTTTTCAATTACCCATGATTTTGCTGGATCCCTTCTAGAGAAAATCCCTTCCTGGCTAATATATATATTATAACCAAACATTTGAGGTAAATAAAAATAATATGGAATAAAGAACATTCTAATTATTAGGTGATAAATATTTTCTGTCCTTTATTAATTTATCAAGAGATAACACTTTATAGTGGTTACTATGTGCCCGGCACTGCTCTAGGCAACCTTGCATTAACACAACAACCCCCTAACGTGGGTACTATTATGATTTCCATTTAAGGGAACTGAGGCACAAATCTTGCAAACAACTTGTTGTAGAGCTAGGATTGGAAACAAGTAATGTGGCTCTATTTCTGAGCTCTCTAATCTGTTCTACAGATCTATTTGTCTATTCTTTTGCCAATAGCACACATGTTGATCACTGTAGTTTTATAGTTTATCTTAAAAATCAGATCATGTCAGTCCTCCACCTAGTCCTACAGGCATTCCTCCCTATTAATCCGCCAAGGACAAATCTGCAAAGAAGACCTTGGAATGTCTTAGATTTTCTCCCTACAAAATTCTCACTCCTGTTCTAGACATAGAAGCCCAGGGAGCCCCCCAGATAGAACCTTCCAGGATGGAGGACTAAGAAAATGGAAGGAGAAGACAGCACTTTGTTCTGGAAGGTCAGGATGATAGTTCTTCTAGATTCCATACAGCATACAACTAAGACCCCTCCCTCTACACTCATGCCAAATTCTCAACTGCAAATCCTGGACGAAGGCAAGGCCTTGAGGCCACAAAGTCTTCTCTCAGAGACAGAGAGGATTTTTTTTTCAGGGCTATTTCATTTGAGGAATTCCTATGTGGAGAAATTAGAAGGCAGAAAGAGGCACCAACCCCACACAAGGCTGCCTTCTTTAGGAGGTGTCCCATTAATTCCCCAAAGATTCAAAATTTTCAAGATGTCAGTTCTTCCCAACATGATCTATAGATTTAATGCAATCCCAATCAAAATCCTGGCAAATTATTTTGTGGATATTGACAAATTAATTCTGAAGTTTTTTCTGGAGGAAAAAATTTTAAAAGACCCAGGTTGGCAAACACGGTTGAAGGAAAATAACAAAGGTGGAGGACTGGCATGATGTGATTTTTAAGATAAACTATAGAGCCAAAGTCATCAATATGGTGTGATTTGGCAAAAGAATAGACAAATAGATCTGTAGAACAGATTAGGGAGGTCAGAAACAGATCCACATAAATACAGTCAATTGATCTTTGACAGAGGAACAAAGGCAATACCATGGGAAAAAAATCTTCTCATTCATCCCTCACAACCACCCCAGAGCTCTGCCAGGGGTTCACTCCTTGGCAGGGGGCTTAGAAGTGCTGACCGTGTCAGCCAGTCTGAGGGTCTGACCATGTGGCTCTTATCTCAAAGCACACATTGAGCTTCCAGATCAGGCTTTTGAAAGTATTGCTAATAAATCTACTCTCTTGGTGGTTTCTTCTCAATAAATTATCAGAGACCCTAACCTAGAACAGGACATCCCAATCTGTGGAGACTGAGAAGTAGGACATTAGTCATGACCTCTCAAGGGCCCATCTGTTCACAGAGAAATGACGAGCCTGAGCAATGACAGGAAGATCATGTTACGGAGCCGCCTATAACATGACAAAGCCATGAGACACAGACAACCTCCCTCACCCCAGGCTCCAACACCCAGAACCCTCCTGCGTCAGGTGTGTTTCTGCAATGGGAAGGAAAAGAAAATGCCTGAAAGGGGGCAGTGTCAGGTATCCTGAGCATTTGCTGGGGTTAAGCCACACTCAGCCCCACATCTTCTTTCCCCATTTCTTCCAGCCACAGCTCACATGATGGAGAGCTAGGTACCTTGTCTGCAAATAAGGCCACTGAACTGTATCATAGAAAGGAAGAAAGATGACCTGGGACTTTTTGGGAAGATTTTCAACAAGTTTATTATAACCAATACAACTTCCTGATTACTCCCATCAAGGAATTAATCAGCCAGAACAACCCACTGTCAGTCCTTTCCAATAACCCACAATTTTGCTGTATCCCTTCTAGAGAAAATCCCCTACTGGCTAATACAAATATTACAACCAAACACTTGAGATGGATAAAAAACAATATGCCATAATGAATATTCTAATCATTAGGCAAAATCGATACCCAAACTGCCTCCCATCTCCTAAACACACTGGAGAAGTGAGCAGACACTTATGAGGTGGTAAAAAAGTCTGCTCAATTTTAAGTTCCAGCTTAGCTGTGATAAGCCATGATGTACATTGAAAGTTTTACAATAGAATCAATCTCACTGAACCTAAACTGCCTCACAGCCAGGATCCGAACTGTGACAGAGTTATATAGGTGCACATGGTACATCCATGATGTCTCAACAGAAACCCCTAAACTATCATGCCAGATAGAGAGTTCTCCAAGTTTGTACATTAAAAAGGAGAGAGATGGCTGGGCGTGGTGGCACATGCTTGTAATTCCAGTACTTAGGAAGCTGAGACCAGAGGATCAGGGTTCACAGCTAACCTCAGCTACTTAGTGAGGCCCTCTGCAACATAGTGAGACCCTGTTTCAAAATAAAGAAAAAATAATAGGGCTGGGGGTGTAGCCCAGAGGTAGAATGCCCCTGGGTTCAATCTCCAGTACCAAAAAAAAAAAAAAAGGAGAGAGATGGCATGTACCATAAAACTATTTTAAAATAAACCTATGAGGTGTTTCTCTTTATGCAAAAAAAAAAAAGAAAAAAGAAAAGACAGAAATTAAATGTGAGAAAACTATTTCTGAGATGTGGAGAACTAGAACTCGGTTATTGGGATCCCGGAGCATACCTGCGATGATCCCGTCCATCTGCTCCAGGGCAGCTTCCAGCGCGTGACTGGCATCAGAAGCCATGGCTCCTTTTGCCTGCTTAGCCTTTTCCTCCTGTTACTGTAAATTAAAGTACAGAACAAAGGAAAAATTACAGAAGTCCCACATTACACACAGGAGACCACAGACACTTTAAATCCATCATCATACAGTGGACTTCCATTAAGAATTGTAATAGCTGATGTGTAGCTTCTGACATCTCTACGGCCTCTCCTTCTGGCATGAGTACTCTTTTTCCATGAATCTTCAGCACATGACCCCATTCACTTCTGTACTGAAAATCCACCAGGCTCTCTAGAGCCACCTGCAGTAGCAAGACGAGGTTATTACACCTCTCCGTGCTGAGGTCCAGGTTCCAGAACCTCCAACCACCACTGGGGAAGCCTCTACTGTCTTGTAGTTGCATTTGCCCCACACCTACAATGCTCTCCTTGGATGGGTGTGATCCTGCCTGAGAGGCCTTAAGGGCTGTTTTCACTTCTCCAAATGGCCCAGCGTGCCCTGCCTAGGAAGGCCACGGGCACAATGATATGGAGGAACACTGTCCCAGGAACACTCCATCTGACCATCTAGATGCACTCCACCCAGCACCACTGAAGGTTCAGAATCCCACCCTCTCAGGGTTGAAGAACATCTCCAAGGATACAGTTAGTAGCAATGGGGCACTGCCCATCTCCACCCTTAGGCCACTGCTTCTAACTCTGGACAACTGTGCCTCATAGAAAGGTCTTTAAACTGTCTTCTTGCAGCCTCCTCTCATTTCTCTTGTTTCCCACCTTCTCCCTTGGTAGCTGGGAAGCTCTTACAACTGCATTTATAATCCTAAGAAGAGACTTAGCTCATTTCTGTAAACTGGGAGCAGGAGTTGTCCTTTGCTCATTCAGCAAAGCCTACAAGTGTGCCTAATGGTCATCAGTGCTTTGGAGAACAGAGGAACAGAGGCATGGCTCTCATACCCAGGCATGTGCAGGCCAGGACACGGTGGATCTGAGAGTCTCTGTTCGTTTTCCCTGTGAAGTTGGACCTTTGGAGTGAAGAGAAGAAACTGAACACTACAAGGAAGTGGCTTTGGAGATGGTGTGGTTAAGGGTTTCAGGACCACAAAGAACTGGGCTAGACTGTACCAGGCAGTAGCAGTTAAATTCACACGCACTGGAGTCACGGCCTGAGTCCACACCCAGCTCTGACTTCTACTGTGTGATCTCTGAGCCTCGATTTCCTCATCTATAAAATGGGGATAACAGGACCTAATTCACAGGACTGATGTCATGACTGATGGGTCAGCAAGGCTTCATATAGAGCACTGAGCTCAATCCCTTATACACAGTGCTCAATGTGTCTTAGCTATGTTTGTTCTCATTTTTAAGTGAGGAAATAACCTCAGAACATATTTTTGTCAGGACAGCTCACTAGATGAGACTTGAAAATAAAATGGGATAAGCCCATTGAGGAAGAACCCAGATAAGACAAGAGGCTGCTCACTTGGAAGAGGCGGGCATGGTGAGGGAACACAGCCACCCTGCATGTGGAGGGGCAGGGCAGTGATATACAGGGACAAAGACCAAGGAAGGCTCAGAAATAGGGCTATTCAGAACCACTCCACCGTTAGCTTAAGGGAGTGAGTATGGGAGCCTACGGAGGGGGTCGGGAGCCCCACTGGCAGCTTGGGGCCCTAGCAGAAGTCAGACAAGGCTGAGACAGAGACAAGAGCTGCTCTGAGATGAGAAGTCCCAACTGCTCCCAAGAAAACACAGTGTGGACATCGTGGGGTGAGAAGGGAAACAAGCTTCGGTCAGGATATAAGAGGTTGCAGAAAAAGGAAAGGTAGCAGAAGCAGGCTAAAATCAGATTTCCACTTGTTCAGCCATAGGAGGCATTAAAAATTTCAAATACTTCCCTCCAAAAACTTCCCACTGCTCTTGGGGAAAAAAAAATCCCAAATCCTTACTTGTGACCTATGAAAAAGGCACTGCAAAATCCAGCCAGGCCAACCTCACATCTCTTTCCCATGGCTAGCACAAGGAAGTTTAAGAGTAATATATGGATGATATAAATGGATGGATCCATGCAGCCAATATTCCGAACTCCTACCATGCTGGGCATTGGGGGATATTGATAAATCAGACCTAGTCCCTGCTCCCATGGACCACACAGTCAAGAAGACACAGTATGAACAAATAACTATGACTATGACACACTGTGAGGTGTGCCGATAGAGGGAGGTATGTAGTTTCCCTGACTCTTGAAGGATGAGTAGGAGCTTTTCTCAGAAGATAAGGAGATCTTGCTATTCCAGCCAGAGGGGGTGGTGCATGAAAGGCAGGGAAGCATGTAAGGACAGGATGGAATTGGCTAAGGTCAAAATGCTTGATGAGATTACACAGGAGCATCCTGCTGCTGGGGATGAGTCAAAACTGTCCACGGGATTCACATAAGCAGGACAATGGCAGTTCATAAGAGGAGCTTGGGAATCACACCCACTACTTCAGGGGTCAGGATACCACTGCATAACAAATCACGTGGCCTCGGATAGAAACATGACAAAGGTTTGTAAAGTAAAAGCTCATAGTTCAGCAGACTGAGCCCACTGATGAACTGTGGCTGGCCCCATTTGAGGCCTTAGTACCAGGGTGAAAGTTGGGAGGGGAACTATGGGGTGCCAACCCCTTAGGACTCGTGCTATGACACCCTGCAACAGAGGGGCCTCAAAAAGAGAACATGGGCCCTCTGCCCAGTGATGATGTACTTGGCAAACAGCAAGCTGGGTGGAGCCGTGGGAGCTGGCCTGAAGTAGAGCATGAGTCAAAGACGTATCCAGTCACAACCTAGGAGCTGGCCAGTGAGACCGGGGAACCTGCTCTGGGCAGAGCTGATGAGCTCAGTTCCAGACCCGCTGGGCCTGGGATGACAGCAGGACACTTGGGTAAAAATGGGTCCTTGTCAGCCCTGTCCCAGGGTCTCTGTGAGGTGTCAGTGGTGTAGGGTGTGGAAGGGCTGAATATGCCACAGGTGTGAGGCCTCCTACCCTCAGCTGTGAACCCACTCTTGCTGAACCAGGGAAGCCATGAGGTCACTAGCCACTCCCATTCTGGCAGCTAATACTCATTTTCTTCCTTCATCACTGTCTAAGTTAATAGTTCCCATCAGCAAAGAGCACACAGTGGGGCAATCCCTGCCCTCAAGAAACCTAGGATTTAAAAAAATTATTTAACTGTTTATTCTGTTCTTATACCACCTCTGACACCAAATGTGTGGGATTTTTCTACACTAAGCAATTTGTTAATTCTCTATGGACTTCAATGAGATGGCCTATGATTCAATTTCATTTTGACACTATCTACTTAGAGATGGCGTAAGATCTCACAAGTTGAGGGCTCAGGCCCACAAGACTGTCCCCACTCTAGATGCCAATTGAAAGTCTAAGCCTCCCTTTTAGCTGACCAGCTATAAATGAGGGGTTCCCACAACCCTTTCCTCAGCTCATAGAACTCAGGCATACATTTTACTTATGTTTACTGGCTTATTATTAAGGATGCAACTTAGGAACAGCCCAATGGAAGAAATGCACTGGGAAAAGTACGGGGGGAGGGATGCAGGATGCAAGAAGCATAGAAAGAAGTAAGGTAAAGAAGCCAGAGAGCATCCAAACGAGGCAATAAATCAGGCACGGTGACACACCTGCAATCCCAGTACTGAGAGGCTGAGAGAGGAGGATCCCAGGTTTGAGGCCAGTCTCAGCAACTTTGAACCTGATTTAAAAAAAAAAATAAGATAGGGTTAGGGGTGTGGCTCAGAGGTAGAACGCCCCTGGGTTCAATCCCTAGTACCAAGAAGAAAAAAAGTCAATAATCTAAAGATTCTGGGAAAGAGAGCCAGAATCCAGGTCAAAATCCAAAGAGACAAGTGAAAATTGAGGTGATATCTAAGTAGACAATGGGAAGTGGAACCTAACTCATAATGATAGGGAAGCTATAGCGGTCACCCAAGGGCTGACGCAGCCCAGACAATAGAGGAATCAACACGTGCCATGGGACTCTAAAGAGGGGCACCAACCCGCACATAAAGGACAGGCGCAGGCACAGAGAGGGCATTGCTCCTAGCATGGTCAACACAGTGAAAGCTGTCATACTGAGTCATTCTCTCTGAACACTTAACACACCCCTGCCCTTGGCCCTGATGATCAGGCAGGCTTCAGATACCAAGAAATGAGCTCATCCCTGGCCACAAAGACAAGGCAGGGTATGTTCTTTAAGAAAAGGGGTAGTCCACTCATCGTCCATCCTTCCCTTCACTCAAAGGCCTTGTGGATGCTGTCACCTCCCTATCTGTGACAGCGACTGAGGCTGTAGCTCCCACTGAGATAGGAATCACCCTGTTTCACTACCAGTCAGGGAGAACATGCTCTCTCTAACTGTAAACCACACACAAAGGCCAATTCAGCGCCTTGAAGTTGATTAGGGTGCAGGATCTGTATATGTTCTAATATTCAGAGAGCGTACCAAAACTGGCCATCCATCATCTGGTATACTCTGAGGCAAACAGTGATTCAGATAATGTATTAACTGTTTTCATGTTTAGCAAAGAGAATCAGAAGCAAGCAGGAATCACTAAGATACACCTGGGGCAAGTGAACTTTACTTATTTACCACACTGAATTCCAAGCTTCCATTCCATTTTCTAAAGTATTTTTCTCTCAGTAAAGGTGGTTAGGGTTGTAACTGTTGTTTGCAGCAGGCCCACAGGGCCCAGGTGGAGGAACATATTGGGAACACAGCTAGGAGTCCCTGGCACCCTGCTCCTCCAGGACCTCCTGTGCCTGGGATCAGCTGAGTCAGAGCTGGGACTTGACTCCTCAGCAGCTGCATCCAGCAACCCTGCATAGAAGGCAAGGCCTGGGGAAGAGCCTTCAGCCAGAACCCACCGCCACCACAGAACTGCGCTTCATCTCATGTCTCCCCTGCCCCAAACGGCCAACAGATGATAAAGACATGTCACCATATCACAAGAAACTGAAGCTTTCCCCCACAATTTACAGGCTTCCCATAAACCACAGCTGCTCTTAAATGATTATCTTAAGAAGCACCTTGGGCTATCCCTAAGCTTGGGTGACAGTCTCTAAAAAGGATATATAAGAAATTTATTGCTGGGTATGGTGGCACATGCCTATAATCCCAGTACTTAGGAGGCTGAGACAGGAGGATCGCAGGTTCAAGGCCAGCCTCAGCAACTTAGCAAGGCTCTCAGCAACTTAGTGAGACCCTATTTTGAAATTTTAAAAAATAATAAAATAGGGCTGGGGATGCAGCTCAGAGGTAGAATGCTTCTGAGTTCAATCCCCAGTGCGCACGCGTGCACACACACACACACACACACACACACACACACTTATTTGGGATAGTAAGAGCAAGAAGCCATTTGAGTGTCAAAAAAAGGAGAAAAAATGAAGGAAATTGCTGGCAGTGCTTGAATTCTTCATCACATTCCATATCAACCAACAACAGCCAAGAACATAGGATGCAGAGCCAGAGAGACTTGAGTTAAAATCTAGGCTCTGCCACATCATGGCTGAGGCTCTTTACACAACTTATTTAACTTCTCTGAGCTTCAATTATGTCATCTATAAAATCAGCTTAAAACCAATCTTATTGTTATGGGCAAACGTAAACAATAGAGACCTCCGGTAAATATGGCAGATTGAAAACAAACATCTAATTTAGCTACCCACTAAAACAACAATGGAAGAATTTATTTTGAAAAACCTAAACCGCAAGGACACAGAGCATGTGAGAGGAGACATAAGGGAGACGCAAGGGTGACAGATTATGCAGCAAGCATAAAGGGCAGCCAGACCTAAAACCCTGGGAGAGATTTCTTCAGTGATGTGATGCACTAGAACATCTGCAAGATTTATACACCTGGGGAAGAATGTGTTTAATTCAATGATAAGAAAACAGAAACCAAGCAAATAACAAAAGAACACCACAGAAACCACGAGTAATCATATCCTTACAGTGAAATGCCACATACTGATTTCACTGAAATTGTATCAGCAGAACGGGGAGAATGGAAAAGAGCCTGTGGGTGATGGGGATAGAACTGGAAAAAGAGCTGAATTCTCATCTTCTGGAGTTGTAGGAAAGTCTTAAGTCAGTAGAGAATGACACCCCCAAACAAACAAACAAATAAAGGAGCAGAACATGCATTTTAAAAGAGATACAGATAAAAATGCTAAAAGAATTTAATGGCTAGATCTGAGGAAGACCCCTCAGATGGTTGTTCTAACAAGGTATGTACAATTATTTAACTGTTTAAATTGTGTGGCTCTGTAGTAGTGATAAAAATTAAAATAATCGGGGCTCGGCATGTAGCTCAGTGGTAGAATACTTGCCTAGCATGCACAAAGACCCTGGGTTTGATCTCCAGTACTAAAAAAAAAAAAATAAAACAATCAAAAACATTAAAAGATAATACATGTGGTGTGCCTGGCACAGTGCCAAAACTCAATTAAGGTGTGCCCCATTTTCCTCTTTAGCTGCCTTACATTGGGCAGGTATCTGTTAACTACTTCGGTTTTATCCAACAGTATCCCACTTAATCCCCATGCATGTTACATGTCATTGTAAGGACATGATTATTCTCCCTCTTTTACAGGTGAGAAGACAGATCAGGCAACTTGTTGGAGAATGCACATCCTTCTTCCAGTTCTTCCACTTTCCGAGATAGGAACCCATGCAAGGGTTTTGAGCACACGGTGACATGATCTGATCTACCTTTTAAAAGAAGTACTCTGGCTACTGCCTGGAAAATAGACTGTGATATGCACACAGGAAAGCCAGGCAAGAGATGCAGGTAGCTTGGACCAGAATGATCATGGAAGACATTCTAATCCATGGTGTATGTTGAGGGCCAACTCGGTATGATTTACTGACAGATTGGACACAGGCATGAGAGAGAGAAGCTGATCATGACCACAAGGTTTTTGCCCCGAGTCCCTGGGAGAACAGGAGCAATGATGTGGGGCAGGTGGGGGTAAAGTCGGGACACTGGCTTTGAAATGCCCAGTTTAAGATGCCTAAGGACACCTAGGGAGATACACTGAGTAGCCATTTGGAAATAAGAGTCTGATGCTCAGAGAGAAGTCTGTGCTAGAGATATCAATTTGGGAGCCATCTTCATAAAGATGGCATTTAAAGCAATGGCATGAAGTGACTTAAGAAGTGGTATAGATTTTTTCTTTTCTGTACTGGGGGTTGAACCCAGTGGTACTCTACCAGTGAGCTACACCCCCAGCTCTATTTTATTTTATTCAGAAACAGAGTCTCACTAGGTTGATGAGTCTCACAACTTGCTGAGGCCGTCCTTAAACCTGCGATCCTCCTGTGTCAGCCTCCCAGGTACTGAGATTACAAGCATGTACCACTACACCCAGCCGTAGACTTTTAAAAAGAAGAGTGTCTAGGACTCTCTGGGATATTCCAACATACAGCCATCAGGAAGAAGAGGATCCGACCAAGGAGACTGAGGAGGAGCAGCCAAGAGAGTGAGGATGTAACCAGGGGTACCCAAAGCTGCTGACTCTCGCCAGCGGTGATCTCATCTGCCCCCTAGCCTCACCTGTGCCTGCATTACCTCAAGCCAGAGGACCGCAGGAACCACCTAAATGATGGCCTCCCTCCAAGCAGCCCTCTCCACTCATCCTACACTAAAGACTCATCTCAGTGATCTTCAGACTCTGGTGTTAATTAGCACCACCTGGAGACTTAATCAAGCACAGAGAACCAGCTTCACACAAGTACAAAAGGGCCTGACCTTTACAGTTGACTGAACTCAGGTAATTCTGATACTGACCAAAGGCGAAGAACCCTGCACTGGACACTGTTCTGTTCACAAAGTCTCAGGGACTGGCCACCAGCCACAGGGTCTGCTTCATGAATTTTCATCATTTGGTTGCAAATTTAACTTCCATTATACCTCTTGGCAGACTTGTTCCCATCCCAACCAAATGCCTTATCTAATGGACTGACCCTAACTTTCAGTTAATTGGCTGCCCCAGTTGCTTTCCTGCTTGTACGCCCATGCCAACAGCTTTCCCGGCTAAGCTCCCATCTTCCCATCAAGCTAATTCATTCAGGAAACCAAGCTCTATCCTTCCCACCTAAATGTGGTCTCCCATCTCTTTCATCCGGCAGGAAAAGGGATGATAAGCAAAAGCAGGCTGGTAACATTGGCTCAGCTATTGCTCGGGGTGGAGCCAGGTCCAGCCGGGAGAATTGTTATTGCTATGGCCATGAACTCCCGCCCAGGTTTGAATCTCTACAATCCCATAATACACACACCTTTACTTGTACCTTATAAGTACACCTCCCTGCAGCCATGCCAGGTGCCTGGGTCTCTGAAGGATCCCCATTCTGTAAGTCCTGGAGAAATGCTTACAGATTTATTGACAAAGTGATTCACTGTCAGTGTGAACTAAAGCCTGGAAGACAGATAGATAGAGCTGGAGGGAGGTGGCCGCAGGTGCCACCCACACTCATAGTTGACACCCCCTGTCCATACCCTCACACTGAGCGGGCCCAACAGGTCACCTCCCCAAATGTTCCCCACTCACCTCAGTGATGCCACCAAGGTTGCCAAATCAGAAATCTGGGAGTCATCCCTGGGTCTCCCTTTTTGACCCACATCCAGTGGGTCACCAGGTGCAGTACAGTCTCCCATCGGAAGGACAGTGCTGGCTTCCTAGCTGGCCTTTCTGCCACCCCCATGCTTCCCACTGCTGCCAGGAGGATGTCTACTTCACAAGGCTCCCCAGCGCTTTCACAACACCAGCTTCCTGTCACCCAGGATACAAAGAAAGACCTAGGCACCTGCATAGGAAGGCGAGGCCCATGGGGTAGTAAAGGGCATGGCTCTGTAGTTAGACTGATTAGGACCACTTTCTTCCCTTGACCAGCTGCACCCTTGACAAGTTCCTTAACATCAATGAGCCTCATTTCCCCTACTTATAAGGTACCAGTAAAGGTGTACAAATTATGGGACTGTGGAGATTCAAACCTGGGCAGAGTTCATAGCCATAGCAATAATAATTCCCTGGCTGTACCTGGCTCCACCCTGAGCAACAACAGTTGAGCCACTGTTGCCAGCCTGCCCCTGCTTATGGGGCTCCCTCAGCATGTAAAGTTTTAGCCAAGACCCTCATTCCACCTGCTCAACTCCCCCCTCCACTTTTGAGGCCCAAGTCCAACATCATCCTCTGCAGGGGCCTTCCCCCATCCCCAGATGGAAGTAGCTGCTCCTGACTCATTTTCCCTCTCCAGTCCCACAGAAGACCACTTCAGGGCACTGGCCACATGTGTATGAGACTCCTTTGTGATAAAGCCCCTCACGGGCAGGGCCATGTCTCCGACCCCAGAGCTCACCTCACCTATGCTAAAGAAAGAACAGAACCAAACAGCTGCCTGCTGTTTGTAACAGGCATAGGATAGACATTCCCATTCCAAAAGGGAGAAATAGAAGGGAGGAAGTGGTCATGGGTCTGCATTGGAGAGGCCACCAAGGGTGGCAGGCCAAGTCATCCCCCTTCTACCAGGGGCCACAGTCTGCACCCAAGCCCTGAGGCCTAGGCGAGGTCCTGCACAATCCTGAAGTCCTGTCCCCCTGGATAAAGCCTGACAGAGAGGAGAGCACACAACCTGGCCTGAGAAGACAGCCCCTCAGGGCAAGACAGAGCCACAGAGAGACTCCTGGTCATGTCCCAAGGACAAGGCCACAGGCATTACCTTCCCTTCAGGACAAAGTAGCCCAACACAGCGAGACATCTGTCCTGACAGAAGAGTCAAGGCAGGACAGAGGGGCCAGGATGCTGAGAAAGTTGCTATCAGAGTTGCTGAATGCCTTCCGTGAATATCCAAGTGCAATGAAAGTGAAGAGGTGGAGCTTTGATTTCTTTTGTCAGTGAATAGCAGCAGCTTAAGTTGGTCTAAGAAAAGCCAAACAGGAGAAAATAAAAGAATGCCACTGAAGGTGAACAAGCCTGCTTCTCTTGTCCCCACTTAATCGCGGTATCAGTGGCTCCTAAAATCAAACACTGCTCAAGGCTTCACAGCATCATAATACGTTTTTCACACTTGCAGCTTCATGTTCCTACCTAAACATCCCACATCAGGCTGGTTTGATCAGTGAGTCAGTTAACTGGGGGCAGGGAGACAAGTTCTGTCAGAACTGCTTAAAGGACCCTAAACCTGGTCCAGACCAGCAGTGCTGGGTGGTGTCAGAGTCTGATGCAGTATTTCTTGCTTAGCATCTTTTTCCCGCTGTACCAGGTTAGTGAGCTGTGTGCACTGGGCATTCCCTGCCACGCCCCACTGGCAAGTTCCAAGAGATCCCTGAGAACACTCGTGCTGCAATCCAGCTCTACCAAACAGGCTGGCAGGAGACCTTTTGCTGTCTGTTCCTTCCATTTAAAACCCAGCCCAACTCCCATCACATGGCCCTGCCCCGCCACCAGCTTCCTTTGGCACAGTCCACTTAAATGCTTAGCCAAAATGCTTAAGCCCTTTTCACCAGACCGCAGCCCTTCAAACAAGACTCCGTGATCCCAAACAGCTTTTCCGACCACACATAGCAACAGCAGGGCCCTCAGTCACAAAGCCAAACACCCTCCTCCACAGAGCACAAAGAACGTCTGCGTGCTGAGACCTCACCTCCAGGTGCCACGAGGCCAGACTTCCAGCCTGGCTGTCCCACGGTCTCGGGAACAGGCGACATTGCCCTCCTACTTGAAATGATAAGCTACTTAAGAGAACCACCACCCTATAGCCATGAGCAGGAGATGCCTGAGCGAGACTCAGCCCACGAGGAGGAGCAGGGTCTGGCCAGGAAACTGGTGAGCGTGAGGTTCTATGGCTCACACCAACAGCACCTCTCACCTCTGGGCTGGAGGAGCTCTGAGAAGCTGACGTTGTTTCCATCAGTGTCTTTGCTTAATATTTTCAAATGCTTCACCTTCCTCCAACTGTTCATACCTCCTATTTCTCTCTCAACAGTCAACCCCCCACCCAAGCTGGTCTTTTCTCCTAATTCAAGGGCTAATTGTGGTAAAGAGGCCACAACAATCTCTGTGGCCAAAGCCATGAACCTTACCCCCCAGGCCTGACGACTGATGATTTGGGCAGAAAATGCAGGCACCCCAACAAGGAGAGGGATTTGGGGTGGTTGGGGGCGAGGACGGGAATGAGTGAGATGGGGAGCCAGACAGCGTCCAGGGAGCAGGGTACCACCAAGGCCCCTATTAGTCTGCCCCTTCATATGGTAAGATGAGTTTAACTGTGTCCTCATGGGGGTGGGACATGGGCGTGGAGCCCACGGCAGCCACTTAGAAAATTTGGGATGGAAGGTTCTTAACCTTCCTCCTGAGAGTCTCAGAGTGGGTCTGAGGATTAAATGTAAATGAGAGTACACCTCTGCAGCTGAGATGCAGGACCTGGGCCCAGCCAATAAGTGAGCAACTCATCACTCTCTCTGAGAGCTAGCGGCCTGTCTCCAGCTTCATGGCTATTGACAGAGCATCAAAATGATGGCAAATTACTTCATGCCCGGGCAATTTTCACCTGCCTATAAATGCCACCTGCTCGGGAAGTTTAAAGCAGGTTTCTTGGTGCCTACAAGAAGCAGCAACCTGTGAAAAAGCTGTCCTCATTATCTCTGTTGTGAGGGATACATTATAATTATTAGCCCTGCTTTACAGAGACGGAGCTTTGTGGCCAGAGAAGAGGGACAGTGACAACAGGTGAAGTTGGGACCAGCTTGGGTAGTGTCACTCACCCCCTCTTCCCCCTAGAACTTGGCCTATGTCCACCAGGCAATGGCGTCACTGGAGGGAGAGCCTGGAAGCCATTGATTCTTCCCAGCAGTCATGTTGCAGGATGCAAGGAGCTGCACTCTCCCTCCCACGTGGAAACAGGCTATGGCAGCCTGTCCTCTCTGCTGCCCGCCCCAGGTCCCTTCTCCACACTTCTC
This sequence comes from Glis glis, assembly GCA_004027185.1. NCBI lineage: Eukaryota > Metazoa > Chordata > Mammalia > Rodentia > Gliridae > Glis > Glis glis. Next base: position 32,712 of record PVJS01014178.1, read on the forward strand.
TTTGATTCTTCTTTCTCTTTCCCCACCCCCTTATTCTGGACAATATGGAGGCCTCTCTATCCCCGCCCCCCACAGCGTGTTAGCAGTCAGCACACAGGGTCCTCACCTCAAACTCTGCCCCTCTCCAGCCACCCCAGCTCACGCTGAACCTGCTGTTCGGTGTATTCTGCTTCTCCCGTCACCACTTACCTGCGCTCTCCCTCTGCCCGGGGAACCAGGCTCAGGTGACCCTTCTTCCTTCTGCTCCCAGACACTTGAACACCCAAGATCTTTCATCTCCTTCCCGTCAGACTCCTGCTCACCAAACTAGCATGCGTCTTTCTTTGATGAGAAACAGAACTCCTCAATTCCCTCTTTCTCCACTTTTTTCATACTTTTAGTGGTGCATTGTAATTACACATCATAGTGAGATTCAAAGTGATACAAACATACATACACACAGCACTTGGTGAATTTCCCTCTGAATACCCACCCCCATCCTCCCTCCTCCCCATACCTGTTAGTGAGATGGCAGTGATACCTTAATATATGGGCATAACATTATTTGAACTGTTCCCTTCCTCAAGTCTTATTTTTCCTCTCCTCCTTCCAACCCCAATCTCCTTCCACTATTCTTCTCTTCTCTCTCCTATTTAACTAAAGTCCCCTTTGCTCCCTATTTTCATTCTGGCTTTCACATAGGAGATTCAACTCTTGACTTTCTGAAACTAGATGATATCACTTAACATAATATTCTCTAGTTCCATCCATTTTCCTACAGATGACATAATTTTGTTCTTCTTTATGGCTGATTAAAATTCCATTGTGTAGATATACCACATTTTCTTTATCCATTGATCTCTTGATAAACACCTTGATTGGTTCCATAATTTGGCTATTGTGGATTTGAATTGTGCTGCAATAAACATGGGTATACAAGTATCACTGTAATATTCTGACTTTAATTCTTCTGGAAAGATACCAAGGAGTGGTATAGCTGGGTTATGTGGTGATTCTATTCTGATATCCATAGCAATTGTTCCTCAACAAGATTCTCCAAGTTCAGGAAATAAAAATGAAAATTAATAAATGGGATGGCATCAAATTAAAAAGCTTCTGCACAGCCAAAGAAACTATTTAGAGTCTGACTGGGAGGAAATCTTTGCCAACTACTCCTCTGATAGAGGACTAATACCTAGAATATATAAAGAACTTAAAACAATTTAACTAAAAATACCCAAATAACCTAATCACAAAATGGGCAATTGAACTGAATAGACACTTCTCAAGAGAAGAAATACAAATGGCCAACAAATATATGAACAACTGTTCAACATTATTATCAATAGGAGAAATGCAAATCAAAACTACACTGAGATTCCATCTAACTCTTGCTAGAATGGCAATTGTCAAGAATATAAACAATAATAAATGCTGGTGAGTATGAGGGGGAAATAGGAACTTTTTTTGCAATTGGGGATTGAATCCAGGGGCACTCTACCCCTGAGCTACACCCTCATCTGTTTTTATTTTTTATTTTGAAACAGCGTCTCACTAAGTTGCTGAGGGTCTCACTAAATTGCTGATGCCGGCCTTGAACCTGCAATCCTCCTGTCTCAGCCTCCCATGTACTGGGATTATAGGCATGTGCCATCATGCCCAATTGAAATAGGAACTCTTATACGCTGTTGGTATGATTGTAAATTAGTACAACCTTTCTCCACTTCTAACCTCCCCTCCACCCTGGGGGAGAGCTGCCCCTCCTCTCTTTGGCCCACTAATCTATCTTCACTGATCCATCTCAATTATGCCCTGGAAGCTGAATCAGCATCTCTTGCCCTCCCTGCCCCTTTGTCTCCACCCACACACATAATAAAATTTCTGCTATCATGAGGCACGGCCTGTGACTCTACGCCCCCAGTTACTACATCATCTTTCTCCTTGGCTTTGTAGACCAACTTCTCATGTCCACTCCCTCTGACACTCTCTGCAGCCAGATTTCCACTCACTGATGCTGCCCCGTCATCTATTGCCCTGTCTCCTGTTCTCATTTCCTGGAGAGGCAGTCTAGGGTGGGGTGAAAAGGGCAAGCTGGAGTTGGACTGATGAGGTGAGAACCCTGATTCTGACACTCACCATGTGTCCTAGGGCAAGATGTGTAACCTTTGTGCCTCGGGCTCCATATGGAGAAGAAGGGAATAGTATCTACCTGAAAGGATGCTGTGGAGGTTAAATGAGCTAATAAGCAGAGCGCTTACACAGCGGTCTATCAGCATCAGCTGACTGCTCGACTGCTTTCCTTGGCATCTCATCATTGAGATATTCGCCTCCCTGGCCTTCCCCTTCCCCTCCCTCACCTTCAAATAGCACCCAGGTCTCTCTGGGTCTCCCCACATAGATGCTCTTCTCCACCTCATTCTTCCCACTCCTGCTGCTCAGCCTGTGTTCAGGCATTCAGAACCTGGGCGCTGCGGGGCCTCCTCTCACCTGTGCATACCTGGTCTCTCCCAGAATAGTCCAAACTCATCAGTTAGCATCCAAATTATAGCTGACCTCAAACTGTCCTGGACGCGTGGTGATAATAATGGATGACGTTTATTAAGCACTCTCTCTGCACTGGGATAAATGTTTATATGTATCTCATATCTCAATATTCATAACTGTTAATCCAAACTTCACAGACAAGGAGAATGAAGCTTGGAGAGTTTAATCAACTTGGCCAAACCATACATCCAGGCAGCAGCAGAGATGGGATTTGAACCCATGCAGTATGCCTCTAAGATTATGCAGCACTTCCTCACCTAGCCCAGGGACCTCCAACCACATTCTGAGTCCCTGATACTCTGGCCACAGACGAGCATCCTGATGTCACTGTGCATTTTTCATGCCATCTCCCAGCCTCCAGGTTGCCTCCCTAGTCTCTTTCATCAACACCACCCCCACCTGTCTAATGAACCTCTGCTGAGACCCACAGAATATGCTCACACCTTTATTTTGTTTGTTTCAAGCTGCCATGAGGACACCCAGTGGGAGGACATTGACATCTTCTCTTTCCAGGAATTCCTCCTCTGGGGGCAGCTAAGTGTCTGATTGGTGGGAATGAGAGGGGACTGAGCATGTACAGCTCAGCCCCATCCTTCCCTCTCTTCCTCGGGTCACCTTGATAATGGAGGTGAACTGCCCCAAGAGGAGACTACATTCATTCAGGTATGTTAGGAGGTGGGTATGTTAATTCAGCAAAAGGATGCACTGGGAACCCTATGAGCCATATTATCTAAGTACCTTTTATTAGATATAAAACTGATAGTTTGATCTCCACCTGATTCCTGGTCCCATTTTTTAATTATTGCCAAACTCAGATCATTTAAATGGTATAAACAATTACTACATCCCCCAACCAAGCCAGACCACTCTAAGTGAAGGACAAAGCAATAGTGTCCATAGCAGTGTTGGTCTGTGTGGCACACCGGTGAGCGATACACCACTCCTATCTGAGGATAGGAGCACAGCCGCTAGCCAGGAGACCTCCACAGCCGGGGTGATGGGAGCCCGGCTCCCCAGCAATCTGCAGATGATGCTATAATTCACTTTCCCATGTAGGGCAATGCCAAGAAGGTGGTTTGAGATGGTAGGCATTTGTGTAATGACCACTGGACAATGCCTGCCAAAGTGAATTAGTCCACTGGTGTCTGGTTCATAGACGAGCCTTGTCAGGTTGGTCAGTGTGAATCAGGCCCTGGGCGACACACATTCCAATGAATGGATAGTGAGGGTGCGTGACCCTGCAAACCGCCCTCCCAGCAGTGCCTACCTCCCTTCTCTCCCCTCTCCACACCTGCCCCCGTGGCAAATGAACCCTTATCCTATGGCAGGTGCCTGCTGGCAGTGTGTTCTCAGCCCCAGAACACATCCTTCAAAGGGAGCAACCCTCATTTTCCTACTCATAGCAATGAACACACAATCACACATATTCAATTTACTTCCAGGGAGGAACAAATGAATGTGATACCATTTCACTGCCTCAACCTGATCACAGGCAGACTCAGAGAAGTGCTTCAAATGCAACCTCAGATTGAAGACTTCCCAAAAGCTTCATCTCAAAACCACCCCTAAAAAACAACACCAGTGCCTACCGGGTATGGTGGCACATCCCTGTAATCCCAGTACTTGGGAGGCTGAGACAGGAGGATCGCAGATTCAAAGCCAGTCTCGGCAATGCACACAGGCAAGTGATTATTGTTTAAGCAGGGTAATAGGTACGAGGATTCATTGTACTATTCCTTCTACTTCTGTGTATGTTGGAAATTTTCTTATAATAAAATGTTAAAAGGAAAACCCATCAAGGGATTTGGGCTTTTTTTTTTAATGGGGTGGGATGGAGGTATACAGGACTACACCTTCCCTTCCAACAGAATTGAGATTTAAACTTAAATTCCCGATGACTCATATTTTGCTCTTTCTACAATGTCATTTAGACTCCCTGAATAGGTTCTAATATCCAACCGAACTCTCCCCACCTCTCATTTCCCCATAGTTTGGGCCCTCATCATCTCTCAGCTAGATTGCAAAAGCTGCTTCCTTCTTCTTGCTGACTCCTCTTCATTCCATCCTTCCCAGTGTGGTAGGACATGTTCCATAGAGCTCAGGACATTACTACCCTGCTCCCCGAGCTTACATGGCTGGCTCCCCACAACTCATAGGAAGAAAGCCACATTTTTGCAGCTTGGCCAAAGTCTTCATCCACCTTCCGGCTGCACTCTCAACAAGCTCTGAGTCCCAGCCACACTGGACCATTTCCTACTCCCCAGTATAGAAAGGCTTTCCTGCTTCTGTTTTCTTTACTTGGGATGCTTTTCTGCATCTACACTTTCAAATCCCACCCATCCTAAGGCCTAATCCAAATGCACCATCTCCAGGAGACCTTTCCTGAAATGCCACCCCCAGGACCTGACGATGCTGGATACCTCCATTCTCTGTTCTTGTCTTACCTGGTACTCACTGTGATCATCAGAACTGTTTAAATTATTTATATGAATGAAAGTAATTTATATTATTTCTCAGTGTATCTATATTCCCCTTCTAAATTGAGTGACTTGTGGGCAAGGAATATATACTATTCACCTCTCTATTTTCAGAGCCCAGCAAAGAACCTAACACAAATAGACAGTCTATAAATGTTTATGTATTTTAGTGGGGAGTAAAGAGAGAAGGGCCATGTGACCTTGACCTGCATTCTGAAATAAAGGTTGGGGGTATCCATGATAGCCTCTCCCATCTAACTTTCTCCATGCCTGAGGCCCCTCTCTGTACAGCCTGCTATCCAGAGGAAAATGCAACTCTTCCATAAGAGGAACTTGGCCATGCTGGTCCTGGCATGAGCAAGAGACAAATGACAGATACAATTATACTCCTAAAGGACCAATGAAAACAGAGGATATAACTTCCCCTGACAATGATAAAACCAGACCTTTCTCCTCGTTCCTCATTCCATTATTTTGGAATGCTAAGCAACAAGAAAAAACATGTCTGAATTGGCAAGTTTTTCTATTATCTGGAGTATTCAGGACCTCATGCATATCTTTAGCCTACAGCCAGCTAACTCCTATGACCCTTTTAGCTGCCCATAGTAAATCTGACCCCAAAATTTGGCAGGCTTTAGGTAAATACTAATTGAAGTAATCAAAATTTGTTTTGTGCTTTGAACTTTCATTTCAACATTTATTGAACAGTTTAATTTTGATTCAATGCAATGGTTTCCCTTTTGCATTAAAAACAAAGCAAAACAAAATGAAAAACCAGATCTGCATTCTTATAGTCCCAGCTACTCAGAAGGGTGAGACAAGAGGATCATTTGAGCCCAGGAGTTTGAGACCAGTCTAGGCAACACAGCAAGACCCCATTTAAAACAAAACAAACACCAGAAGGGGACCAAAAGTTTCCTTAAAGACCAGCCTGTGTGCATTGTCAGTAATACCCTGACTCCTGCCTCTGTCAGAGGAGAAGGGGACTTTCCTTGTAGGCCTGGGCTGGAAAGAATTACCAGCTCTGTCTTCACTGGAGAGCAGAGAGCTACATCGGAGCTGGATGAAGACACAGTACAAAAAGAATCTACTGCTGCTACAGAGCTCAGACTACAAGTAAACAGCTCAGGCCCAAGCTTTTCTGGGCTGAGGTTTGGACGAGGCCATTCAATCTTCCTCTGTGGCCTAAACTACATCTACCATCCCCTCCTGGACCCAGTTTGACAGCACCAGGAGTGAGTGCCTCTCTCTCCTTCACCATGAAACTGATCCCTGTTCACTGAGGACTTTGGGAAACAGCCTCTTATGGGCAGAATTGTGTCCCTCTAAAACGTGTATGTTGATGTCCTAATCTCTATATATGACTATATTTCATAACAGGGTCTTTAAAGAGGTCATTAAATTAGGGTGGATCCTAATTTAATATAATTGGTGTTCTGATAAGATAAGGTTAGGACACAGATGGAAACAGAGGGAAGACGGTGTAAAGACTAGGGAGAAGATGGCCTTCTGCAGGCCACAGAGAGAAGCCTGAGAAGAAACCAACCCCAGCAATACTTTGATCTTGGACTTCTGGTCTCCGTAATTGTGAGAAAGTATATTTCTGCTATTTGATCCCCCTGGTCTGTGGCACTTTGTTTTGGAGCCCAAGCAAACTCATATAGACCCTCATCTAATCTTGGAACACAGTTGGGCAAACCTATGAGCAGAAGGCAGCCTCCTCTCCAGAGCTACTGGTTTCTGTTCCGATCCACTGGTGTTCCCCTCCTTCTCAGTCCAAGCAAAACTTTGCTTCATTCTCAAACATTAAACAACATTCAGGTAAGGGAAGGTCTTAACATTCCTTTATCTTCTTTGTAAGTCAGCTCTCAGTCGAATCATGCCTGGGGACCAAAACCATGTAGTGAGGCCAGACCTTAGGATGCCCACAAGGAAGAAACCTAAGACCCTGTGGACAGACCAGCCATTAAGCTGCACTTAAGAGCAGGCTAGGAATGCAGCTCAATGGTAGAGCACTTGCCTAGCATGTATGAGGCCCTGAGTCCCAACTACAACACTGCAGAGCAAAACAAAACGGAAGAGAAGGAGAAAATATCCAAGAGCCCTGGGCCCAGCCCTCTTCTTAATTTCCTTTTTGTTTGTTTTTACTTTGCTTACTTCATTAGAACTTTTATATACTTTTATGGTGCAATGTAATTATATATCATAATGAAATTCAAAATAATACAAACATACATGCATATATCACTTGGTATATTTCCCTCCATATACCCCGCTCCCCCTTCCTCCCTCCCCATACATGTTGAGATTGTTAGTGAAACTTTGTACGGATATAACCTTATTTGAATTGTTCCCTTCATCAATCCTTGTCTTTCCCCTCCCCCGCTCCCTTCCACTATTGTTTTCTTTCCTCATTTGACTAAAGTCCCTTTTGGTTCCTATTTTTGTTCTAGCTTCCACATATGAAAAAAAACATATGACCCTCGATTTTTCTGAGACTGGCTGATCTCACTTAACATAATATTCTCTAGTTCCATCCATTTTGCTGCAAATGGCATAATTTTGTTCTTCTGTATGGCTGAATAAAATTCCATTGTGTGTGTATATACCACATTTTCATCTGTCGGTGAACACAGAGGTTGGTTCCATAATTTGGCTCTTGTGAACTGTGCTGCTATAAACATGGGTATGCATGTATCACTCTAGTATTATAACTTCAATTCCTTTGGAAAGATACTGAGGAGTGGCATGGCTGGGTCATATGGTGGTTCCATTCCTAGTATTTTGAGGAACTTCCATACTGATCTCCAAAGTGGTTGTGCTAATTTACAATCCCACCAACAGTGTATAAAAGTTCCTATTTCCCCACATCCTTGCCAACATTTATTATTGCTTGTCCAAGCCCTCTTTTCTTCAACCCAATTTGACAACTCCAGCATAAAATGTGGGCGGGGAGGAGTGGAACAGGGCCAGTCTCCTAACCTTAGCTTGAAAGTTACAAGACACTTGTCACTCAGATCACTTCCCCCCGCCCCCCAAGCTCTGAGGCCAGAAGTCTCAGGAGGGAAGTCTTAGGACTTTCCCAAGAAAGTGA
>PVJS01014179.1:0-40800 GCA_004027185.1 Glis glis
AGAGAGAGAGAGAGAGAGAGAGAGAAACAGGGAGAGAGAGAGAGAGAGAGAGAGAGCTAGCTGAGGCTGGCCGCGAACCCAGATCCTCTGATCTCCGCCTCCCAAAGTACTGGGATGACAAGCGTGCGCCACCACGCCTGGCTGGCATTACTTATTTTTATATGCCAAGTAACCTTTTTTATTGGGGCATTGTAATTATACATAACAGTGAGTTTCAGAGGACAAATACTTACATGCACAGAGTATTTGTTGTCTGTTTCCCTTTGGGTCTCTCCCTGTTCTCCCTCCCATAGATAACATTTGCAGTGATACAGATAACTTCATGTAAAGGACTCTGAATAGTTTCCATCATCAGCTCTCCCCTTTCTCCTCCCCACTTCCCTCCCTTGACCTCCTCCCCCTTCCACTAGTGTCTCCTCCCATTTATCTGAGGTCCTCTTTGTTTCCCAGTTTCTCTCAACCTTCCACATATGAGTGAGAACATATGGCCCTTATTTTCTGTGTGATGATGGAACACTTACATGATCCTTTGATTTCCAGGGATTTTTTTTATTTTTAGTACATAAAGCAAATATAGTGACACCAATTCTGCATTGTTGTTGGGAATATTAAAAATATTAAAGTGTAAATCCGGGCACAGTGGTGCGCACCTGTAATTCTAGCACTCCTTAGGAAATTGAGACAGAAGAATCGCAGGTTTGAGACCAGTGCAAGGTAATTTAGCAAGACCCTGTTTCAAAATAAAATAAAATAGGTCAAGTGTATATCACCTGGAGGCAGAAGGCCCCCGAGTTGAACTCCCAGTACTCCCCACACACATGCACACAAAGATTAAAGTATAAGAAACACCATAGCATGAAAGCTATAAAAAAAAGATGCTCAATACACACCATTATTACATTTTGACATGTAAACTAAATGCATAATTACTTTATAGTTCTGGCAGACAAAGATGTTATTTTGTTCCAATAACTCAAGACAACTGTGTGTGTGTGGCACTGGGGATTGAATCCAGAAGCATTCTACCTCCAAGCTATACACCCAGCTTTTATTTTTTTATTTTTTGTTTTGAAGCAGAGTCTCACTAGGTTGCTGAGAGTCTTGCTACATTTCTGAATCTGTTCTTGAAACTACCTTCCTCCTGTCTCAGCCTCCCAAGTATGGGGATTATAGGCATATGCCACCATGCCCAGCTGAGACAAATTTTAATATGTACATATTAATATATAGGTTTCACCAAATATGAGTGTGAGTGTGCACCTATAGCCTCTTTCATATATGTGCTTGCACACACAAACACATTCTTCTTTAAATATTTTCTGTATTAAGGAAATCTTTAGATTTAAAAGCTACAAAGAATGAATGATATTTGGAATACAGTATTTATTTGTAAAAATGTGAGTGATTTTTCCACACATGGGGGCTCACCTGCTTCAAATCATTATGAAAATTGAAACCTTAAAGGAGAATTTTTAGAAAGAACACTTTCAACAAAACATCCTTATGAAATTGTCTCATTCATCCTCCAAGTTCATAGGGTAACTAAGCAACATTAGGAAAACCAAAACGCATTCTGTATATTCAACAGTTTTTTTTTTTTTTTGCAGTACTGGGGATTGAACCCAGGGGCATTCTACCTCCAAGATACACCCCCAACCCTATTTTTATTCTTTATTTTGAAACAGGGTCTCACGAAGTTTCAGAGGGCCTCACTAAGTAGCCGAGGCTGGCCGCGAACCTGCAATCTTCCGGTCTCAGCCTCCCAAGTACTGGGATTACAAGCATGCGCCACCACGCCTGGCTTATATTCAACATTTTTTAAGAGAATCAGTGAGAAATGGTATAATAGGAAATAGCTGTTCCTTCTAATAACTCTCCTAAAGGATCCGCTGATCTGTGTTTTTTGACAGGTACTTTCACAGGTGACTCTCCTCCTGAGGGTTTTCTTCATTATCCTGACCTTGACTGCCATTGGGTTTCTTCTTGATCAAAGGCAAGAAATAACAGTCTTTCATTATTTTCCTCTTTTACTCAATGTAAGAATTTCCCACAAAGCAGCAAAATATCAGTAGGTTTATGTAATTTATAGTGTAGTTTTAAAAATAAAAATAAAACCTTGGCATTCTGTTCTTCATTATTTTATAGTAGATAACTATACCAACTTTCCTAACAAGCCCTTTTTTTAATGAATGATGTAAAAGACATTGGGCCAGTGAGTGGAGTAACATTTGCTTTAAACTCCAGAAATCTAGTTGTTCAATATTTTATTTTTTAACTGAAAATAAGCTTTACCCTAACTCACTAATGCTTTACCTAAAAAAATAAGTTGATAAAGAACAGACTTTCTTTAAAAAGGTGGATTTTTCTTTCTTAGTTTAATGCCTATTTTCAATTAGCTTCAGAGGGATATGCTTATGGTAAAATGCTACATATTTATTAAAATCATAAGGAAATGTTATCGCTATATTAATTATAATGTAAACATATGAAGAGCTTTAATATTTAAAGCTAATGAATATGGATGACATGTTATTTCAGACCCCGGGCTGCTATTATGGAAACGCTCCGTTGTTTGGTGTTCCTAACACTTTACAGATTCGGTTACATAAAACCTCTTGTTCCTTCCTTGTCATTTGTTTTTGAGGTAAGACATTTGCTTTATGCAACTATAACATGGATTATACATCCATTACATATTTAATTAATTCATTCAATGATGTTTTCACTCTACTTCATTTGTAAGTAATACTTGTGAGAAATGTTTACCTATTCACTTACCAGTACTTGTTAATTGTGTCACTTTGAGCTAGTTAATACTGCTATGCCACCGTTTTCTGATCCCTAAATTTGGATTGATATCACTAAGCTCATAGAGTTATTGAACAAATTATGTTGCATAACTTTTATAAAGAAATCAGGACACACAGTAGGACCAAAAAGTGGTAAAAGTGATTTTATAAGAGGTTTTTGCAAGGATTCTTTTGAGAAATTTTTAAGCTTTTAAAAGTGAAAATTGTGATTAAGGTGTCTTATTATTTACCTGTAAAAAGTAATAAATATTTGTAAATAAAATCATTGATGTCAATGAGATTTTTCTACAACAAAAATTATACTGTAATACAGTCTTTGTGATATTAAAACTTATCTTCCAAAAACTACATTAAACATTTAGATATTTTTAACAGTTTCAGATTCTAGGAAACTGTTAAAAATCCCTTTTCTTATCATTGCGCTCTAACAGGGTATTATTTGTTTTGTTGTTTGTTTGGTTGTTTTTTTGTGTGTGTGTGGTACTGGGGATTGAACGCAGGGGCATTCTACCTCTGAGCTATACCTCCAGCCCTATTTTTTATTCTTTATTTTGAAACAGGGTCTCACTAAATTGCAGAGGGCCTCACTAATGAATTTTATTGTACATATGTTAATATATCTAGGAAGATAAACAAGAACCTAACACAGCTTCCTGTGTAAACAGAAGGCAAATTTGTAGATAGAAGAAAGGATTAGAGAACCATTTTTCTTAAATTAATATTATTTGGTACCTTTAAAGTCTCTGAATTAAGGGACTATATTTTTTGTAAAAAAAACGATGTTAATTTAAATAATGAAGCATGAATTCTTAGTATCTGGATCTTTGATATCATCTAATATAATGATATTATATCTGCATCTAAATAGACATTAAGTATACATTTATGCATCTAAATAGACATTAAAGTTTGTGTAACTGTGTACATGTTTTTTTCCTGAGATTATAAACTATAAGCAGAATGGAGAAGTATAAATTCTACATATTTAATGAATAGATATATGCATGTCAAAATAAAACTTAAAACCAAAGAAAATAAGATTTTCCATAATCTAAATAAGGGGTAGATTCTAATTATAAGCATAAAAGAAAATATTTTACTTAATGGACCACTGTTGGGTACATGGTGGTAGTTAATCTTAGATGTTCCAGAAGCAAACAGAGAATGTAGATCTTTAAATAGCCATTGTGTCAGGCATCGTGGCACATGCCAGCAATCCCTGTACTTGGGTGGATGAGACAGGAGGATTGCAGGTTTGAGGCCAGCCTCAGCAACTTAGCAAGGTATCTCAGCAACTTAGGGACACTCTTTCAAAATAAAAAATGAAATAGGGCTAGGGGTGTATCTCAGAGGTAGAATGCCCCTGGGTTCAACCTCCACTACAAAAAATAAATAAGTAAGCCACAGGGCCTGGCCCCGGACCTCGGCGCCCCAACGAGTCACCTCGACGGCCCCTGCACCCGGCTCTGGACCTAGATGTCCTACTACGTCACCTCAGTGGCCACTGCGCCAGGTACCACACTCCTGCGTCCTCCCGCGAGGCCAAGCGGCCCCTGCATCCAGCCCAGGACCTCAGCATACTCTAGCTTCACCCCAGCGGCCACTGTGCCAGGCCCTGGACCCTGGCGTCCTCCCGCGCAGCTCGGCGGCCCCTGCACCCAGCCCCGGACCCCAGCCCCGGACCCCAGCGTCCTCCCACCTCACCCCGGTAACCCATGCACCTGGCCCCTGGACCCTGGCATCCTTTCGCGTCACCTCGGTGGCCCCTGCGCTGAGCACCGGGGTTTGCTAGGGCGACCCAGGTGGCCCTCCACGCCTGGCCTCGGACCCCAGCGCCCCACCTCAGACTCCCACACCCTCCAACGCGACCAGGGTGACCCTCTGCACCCGACCTCAGACTCCAACACCCTCCAGTGCTACCAGGATGACCCTCTGCACCTGGCCTCAGACCCAGCGTCCTACTGTGCGACCGGGTCGGCCCTCCAAGCCCAGCCTCAGACCCCAGCGACCTCCTGCGCGTCCTAGGTGGCCTTCTGTGCCCCACTTCAGATTCTGGCGCAGCCACGTAAGACCCAGAGTCTGCACCTCTCTCCTTGGCACGGGAGCCTCTGTGCTGCTCTTCAGAGCCCATATACCCTCTGGCGCTGCCACCCAAGACCCACGTGACTCTCTGGGCTGTCTCTGAGCCAGGGCACGCCCTGGCACTGCCACCTGAGATCTAGGAGCACACGCTCTCCCCTGAGACCCATGTGCGATCCTCTGTGCCGCGACTCAGAGCCTGTGCACCCCTAGGCGCATCTACTCCATACCCGGAGCCCACACCTCCCATGGGCTAATACAAAATCCTCAGTGCAGCGCACCAGAGCCCGGGCACCCTCCGGAGATATTGCCCAAGACCCAGAGCACGTGTGCATCCCTTGGGGCTTGGGAGACCCCCAGCACCCGTGCCTTGGAAACAGGGCACCATCCAGCACCAACACCCAGGCCTCAGTGCCCGCACTCAACACCGCGCCTCGAAGTGCTCCTCATGTGCCAACACCTGATCTCCACAGCCTGCAGTGTACTGACCCAATTGGGACTAGAAGGACCATCAAGAGGTCTCATACACAGAAAGGAGGATAATGCAGAGGCAACAGAAACACAAATTGGAAACACCGAAAATACAGGAATGAAGAACAGTGAGGAAACAAGAAATACCCACAATGTATCAAGTGAGATTACTGACTCTGACCTGCAGGAAATGCAAGACAGCGAATTCTGAATTTTGATCTTCAAAATGATGAAAGGCCTCAAAGAAAGTGTAGAGGAGATGAAGGAGGAATTTGAGGCTCTAAGGAAGAATCAGAAAGAAACTGAATGAAATGAAGGAGTCAATAAACGAACTAAAGACTGCAATAGAAACCAACTCTAGTAGGCTCAACCACATGGAAAACAGGGTATCACTCCTGGAAGACAGCTCATTTAAAACTGAGAACACAGTCAATGATATACAGAAGATATTACAACAACACACCCTGGCCATTCAGGAAATACAGGAAAATGCAAGATGTCTTAATCTAAGGATAAAAGGCACTGAAGAACGTTGAGAAGCACAGACCAAGGGTATAAGAAACCTCTTCAAAGAAATAATTTCTTTCTTTGAATAATATGTTCTTTCCAAACATAGAAAAAGATTTGGATATTCACATACAGGAGCCATATAGAACACCCTTAAGACAGGACCAAAAAGGACCTCCTCTCGCCACGTAATAATTAAAATGACTAACATAGAGGCCAAAGAAAGAATCCTAAAAGCAGCAAGAACAAAAGAACGGGTGACATACAGAGGCAAAACAATAAAAATCACCCCAGACTTCTCAATCCAAGTCAGGATTGCCAGGAAGGAGTGCTACAAAGTACTCCAGACCCTGGAAGAAAACAACTTCCAACCAAGACTGATATATCCAGCAAAGCTACCATTTAAAATTGATGGAAAAATAAAAATGTTCCATGATAAACAAACACTTAAAGAATTCATGAGAACCAAGCCAACACTAGAGAAAATCCTGAAAGAAATAAACCACAAAGAAGGAAAAACAAGCAATTTTCAGAACCACAGGAGAGGTCAACTCCACCAGGTAGGCAACTAAACAAGGAGATTTATCACTACAGCAAATAGAAAATAGAACTCAAAATGATAGGAAACAAATATCACATGTCTATAATAACATTGAATGTGAAAGGACTCAACTTCGCAATTAAAAGGCACAGACTGGCAATGTGGATCAAAAAGCATAACCCAACTATATGCTGTCTACAAGAAACTCACCTTCTAGCCAAAGATACTCATATGCTAAAGGTAAAAGAATGGAAAAAGATATACATTTATGCCCCAAATGTGGGCACACCCACATTCATAAAACAAAGTCTTCGGGACATCAGGTCCCAAATAGACCCAAACACAATAATATTGGGAGACTTCAACACACCACTCATGCCACTAGATCGATCCTCTGGACAAAAGATGAATAAAGATTGTTCAGACCTAAAGAAAACTATAGACCAAATGGATCTAATAGACACATACAGATTATTTCAACCAACAACACCTGAATACACATTTTTCTCAGATGCCCACGGAACATTCTCCAAAATAGACCACATACAAAGCAAGCACCAGCAAATTCAAAAGATGTGATATAATTTCCTGCATCTTCTCAGATCACAATGGATTGAAATTGGAAATTAACAACAGGAAGACAAAAAGTAATCAAATAATGACATGGAGACTGAACGATATACTCCTGAACGAGGACTGGATCAGAAAAGAAATAAGGGGAGAAATAAAAAATTCCTAGAACTAAATGAAAATAAAGACACGACATATCAAAATCAGTGGGACACCTTGAAAGCAGTGTTAAGAGGAAAATTTATAGCACTGAGTGCCCACATAAGAAAAACAGAAAACATCCAAATAAATAACCTAATAACACACCTCAAGGATCTTGAAAAACAGGAACAGTCACAGCCCAAAGCCAGTAGAAAGCTAGAGATAACTAAAATCAGAGCAGAAATTAATGAAATAGAAAATAAAAAAACAATACAAAGAATCAACAAAATAAGAAGCTGGTTCTTTGAGAAGATTAACAATATTGACAAACCACTAGCTAACCTAAAAGAAGGAGAGAATCAACTTAAATTACCAAAATAAGAAATGAAAAAGGGAATATCACCACAGATAGTGGAGAAATCCAGAGGATCATAAGAAACTACTTTGAAAACTTATATTCCAATTAAATGGAAAACATGGAAGAGGTCGAAAGATTTCTAAACACATACAACCTACCTAAATTGAACCAAGAGGATACAGAAAAACTGAATAGCAAGCACAGAGATAGAAACAGCAATAAAAAGTCTTCCCTCAAAGAAAAGCCCAGGTCCAGATGGTTTTCCAGCCGAATTTTACAAAACCTTCACAGATGAACTAAAACCAATACTTCACAAGCTATTCCATTAAATTGAAAGAGATGAAATTCTTCCAAACTCTTTTTACGAAACCAATATCACATTAATACCAAAGCCAAATAAAGATACCTCAAGGAAAGAAAATTACAGACCAATATCATTAATGAACATAGACTCAAAAATTCTAAATAAAATACTAGCCACGCGCATTCAAAACCTTATTGAGAAAATCGTACACCATGACCAAGTTTGTTTCATCCCAGGAAAGCAAGGCTGGTTCAACATACACAAAACAATACATGTCATCCACCACATAAATCGAACTAAAAACAAGAATCACATGATCATTTCAATAGATGCGGAAAAAGCATTTGACAAAATTCAACACCCAATCATGTTAAAAACTCTACAGAAAATCAGAATAGAAGGAACATACCTCAACATCATTAAGTCAATATATAAGAAACCCAAAGCCAACATCATATTGAACGGGGAAAAATTGCCAGAATTCTCCTTAAAATCAGGAAGAAGACAAGGATGCCCGCTATCACCACTCCTTTTCAACATAGTCCTTGAAACTCTTGCCAGAGCAATAAGACAAGAGAAGGATATCAAAGGAATTCAAATAGGAAAAGAAAAACTAAAATTATCTTTATTTTCAGACGATATGATCCTATACCTAGAAGACCCAAATAACTCAACCAAAAATCTACTAGAGATGATTAACAAATTCAGCAAAGTAGCAGGATACAAGATCAACCTAAAAAAAATCAGTAGCTTTCATATATGCCAACCATGAATCCACTGAGAAAGAAATCCAGAACAAATTCCATTCACAATAACTTCAAAATCAATCAAATACCTAGGAATAAACTTAACCAAAGAGGTAAAAGACCTCTACAATGAAAACTACAGAATACTGAAGAAAGAAATCGAAGAAGATCTTAGAAGATGGAAAGATCTCCCCTGCTCTTGGATAGGCAGAATAAATATTATCAAAATGGATATCCTGCCAAAAATGATCTACAGAGTCAATGCAATCCCTATCAAAATACCAACATCATTTTTCGCAGATCTAGAAAAATCAGTCATTAATTTCACATGGAGAAACATAAGACCCAGAATAGCTATAGCAATTCTCAGCAATAAGAACCATGCAGGAGGCATCGCAACTCCTGACTTCAAATTGTACTACAGAGCTATAGTAATAAAATCAGCATGGTATTGGCACAAAACAGACACACAGACCAGTGGAACAGAATAGAAGATACAGAAACAAGTCCACAAACTTATAGGCAATTGATTTTCGACAAAGGTGCCAAACACATACATTGGAGAAAGGACAGTCTTTTCAACAAATGGTGCTGGGAAAACTGGATACCTACCTGTAGAAAAATGGAGCCGAATCCTTACCTCTCACCCTTCACAAGAGTCAACTCGAGATGGATCAAAGACCTGGAAGTTAGACCAGAGACTGTGAAATTATTAGAAGAAGCCATAGGTCCAACACTCCATCATATAGGCACAGGTAGAAACTTCCTCAACAAGACCGCCAAAGCACAGGAAATTAACACAAGAATTAATAAGTGGGATAGCATTAAACTACAAAGCTTCTGCTCATCAAAGGAAACCATCAAGAGCTTAAAGAGAAAGCTTATGGAATGGGAGAAGATCTTTGCAAGCTATCCCTCTGAGAGAGGTCTAATATCTAGGATATACAAAGAACTTAAAAGACTTTACACTAATAAAACAAATAACCCTATCAAGAAGTGGGCAACTGAAATGAATAGACACTTCACGAAAGAAGAGATACAAATGGCCAATAGATACATGAAAAAAATCTTCAACATCATTAGCAATCAGGGAGATGCAAATCAAAACTACTCTAAGATTTCATCTAACCCCAATTAGAATGGCAATCATTAAGAAGTCAAACAACATCAAATGTTGGCAAGGATGTGGGGAAACTGGGACTCTTCTACACTGCTGTTGGGATTGCAAACTAGTTCAACCACTATGGAGATCAGTATGGAGATTCCTCAGAAACCCAAGAATGGATCCACCATATGATCCAGCTATACCACTACTGGGTATCATACCAAAGGGATCGAAACAAGAAAACTACAGTAATATATGCATACCCATGTTCATAGCAGCACAATTCACAGTGGCCAAATTATGGAACCAACCTAGATGTCCATCAACAGATGAATGGATTACAAAATTATAGGAAATACACACAATGGAATTCTACTCAGCAATAAAGAAGAACAAAACAACAGCATTCGCAAGAAAATGGAAAGATCTGGAGAACTTTATGTTAAGTGAGATTAGCCAATCCCCAAAAAAGAAGGAACATATGTTTTCATTAATATGCGCAACCTAGGGAGTAGTGGGGACACAAAAGGGACTCCAATGACAACGGAGAACCCTCAGTGGTGCAAGGGAAGTGGTACAAGGGACAGGGAAGGGCAAGAAAGAAGTGAATCTATGGAATTACTATCATAAACAATGTGTACATATAAGATTATACCAACGTCATTCTCAGTGCTGCATGTGGGGGGAGTTGCGGGGGGGGGAGGGACACCAAGAGCTGTGTGCATGTATGTTAACACCAAACTGATACTCATTGTGATGTGAAACTACAATGTACCAATAAAAACATATATAAAAAACAAAAATAAAAAATAAGCCACAGTTTTAAACATGTATGGGTATATATACTTACAAAAAATGCATTGCATCTGGGGTTCTTTGATGGTGGTATGGTGGAGGGCAGTATACTGTGTCTAGCTTTTGAATATTATGGATTCAAGTGTGGTATGTAGTTAGTTTAAATAGGTGAAGGCATGATTAAGGCATGTGCTTGGAAGCCAGGTTGCTTGATTTGATTCCTATCTTGAGACCTTACTTGGTATGGGTTTTCAGGCAATTACTTGACCACTCAAATATTTGCCCTTGGCTTCATCTGTAAAAATATGAAGTAATATCATCTATTTAATAAAATGTTGAGGATTAAGTGATATAAAACATGCAATAGATTTGACACAGTGATGAATACATAGTGCTTGATAAATATTAGATGCTATTATTATTATTGTTGTTGCTATTGTTGCTATTGCTTTATATGAAAATAAGAATCTTTGAAATAATTCCTTGGCTGTTCTAGAGATCCACAAGTCAAGTGTAGGGTCAACTGGCATGAGAAATGGGGAAGAGTAGCAATGTTTCACTAAAAATCACAGATATGAATTCTTAGTCTTTTACTCATTCTGACATTGGACTTATATTCTAAATGCCTTACTTGTATTTTTCTATTTAATACTCATAAAAACTCATGGTTTACTTTTATTATTTTTGTAATAAGAAAATTAAGGGGTATAATAGCTTATTTGAATGCATATAGCTGGTTGGGATACAAACTTAGGCAGTCTAACACTGTCATTCTTAATCATCAAGGAATGTTTTCTTCCATGTACTGTTATCTGTATCCAACCACCACAAGAGTTCCAGATGAGAAAACAGATGGAGCAAAAGTGGGATGGAAATGTAAAGAGCTGTAATAAAATGTCTTATCAACTTGTTTGCAAGAGTAGTTTTGAAAATATAAGTGGTTTGAATAATTTGCCACTGAATTATCTTTGCTTATAATCCAAAGAAGGGAGGAAATCATGGCAAAAAAAATTTAGGGTGCTCAACAACTCTTTCCAAAATGTGTTTCTCTCCATCTTGGCCTACATACAGCCAGCCTTCAAGAGTACACATTACCTGTGATTTGTCGCTAAAACTTCCCATTAAAATGGTGGAATGACAGTGTTGATATCACATGGTATTATGGTTTGGTTTTTGCATGTGTCTATGTATTGGAAGTTTAATTTTCAGTGTGGAGATGTCGGAGGGTGTTGCACCATTAATGATAGAAACTAATTGGAGGTTATTACGGGCGTGCCCATGAAAGAGATGAAGGTCATTCTTATGGGACCCTGAGTTATTTTTTTTTCGTTTCTTTTTTTTTTTTTGCGGTACTAGGGATTGAACCCGGGGCATTCTACCTCAGGGATATACCTCCAGCCCTATTTTTTTTATTCGTTATTTTGAAACAGGGTCTCACTAAGTTGCGTAGGGCCTCACTAAGTAGCTGAGGTTGGCTTTGAACCTGCAATCCTCCTATCTCAGCCTCCCAAGTACTGGGATTACAAGTGTGTGCCACCACGCCCGGCTCTGAGTTAGTTCTTGTGGGAGGGTTGTTATAAAAGAACAAGCCTCGCCACTACCCTCTTTGACTTCCTGTGTGGGGATGTGATCTCTCCCTCTTATACACACACTTGTCATTCTGATGCTATCTGCCATGAGGTCCTTGTGAGAGCTAAGGTGATGCTGACTTTGCCCTTTAATCTCTAGAACTGTGGGCTCTTTCCTTGGCAAAGCCACCAGCCTCAGGTATTTCATTAGGGTAATATAAAATGGGCTAATACACATGGTTTGGTGGAAAAATTAGATGCCACAAAGGAGAAAACAGGAATCACTCAATAAATTTTAGTTATCATTATTTATATCATATTCATTGTTCATATTACTGTTACCATATTATTATTAAAACTAAGCCACTGAATTACCAATGGTTTAACCCGAGCAAGTCTCTTCTGACCAGAGTTCAACAAGTAAATGACAGAGAAAAGCCTAAGCATATATTTTACTATCAACATTTTTACTTGAGAAGTTGCCTTTTCTTTTTTCCACTTCTTTTTGAGGCTCAATATTTAAAAAAAATCATGACCAGTTACCAGTTTTTATATTCTTAATTGTAAATTTTAAATTTGTGTTTTATTCACACTTTATCTCTTAAAACTTTATATGAATCTTTGCCATTTATCATAGTTTATCATAAAACTGTTCTTTGTACCACATAAGAAGTACAGAAACTTAATAAATGATCTCAGTGACTCCATTCAACATGAATTAGGGCTGACTGACTGGGAGTGATTAGACTACAAGGACACACTGTTCTCCATTTTTCTTTAAAGCTATCTCTAGAATCAGTGTCGGTGAAGCAATTAATCCTATTTCTCTTCTAAATGAATGTTGTATATATTGGCAACATGAGCTTCCAGCCCTGTGACTCCTCTCTATTCATCTAGAAGGCTGACTGGAAGTTTTTTGTTATACTGCTTTATTATGTTATCGTGCAAACTCCATCAGTTTACATGATAATGATCTTTCTTTCCTCAGAAAGCACTTCTAGCTACACTTAGATCGTCAATCTCTCTCTCTCTCTCTCTCTCTCTCTCTCTCTCAATACACACACATGCTTACACACACATTCATTGAAAAATTGACCTTAAATTATTTTTCACTGAGATTGCAAAACTGCTTCTGGGCAGTGACAATTATGGATGAGAAATACAAAGTATAATTTGAATTTGATACTGTGACTTGTATGTGGAGGATTAGTTTATATTCCTAGGAATATTGAGTAAGGGTGGAGGGTCCTTGCTATTTTTAAATATAATATACTGCTACACAATTGGACAACCATTCATCTAATGTGTACAATAATTAACTCATGCACTTGCATATTTATCTTTGGGTCAAGAAATATTTTGATCACCACCTTGTATACCTTTTTTATTATTTTTGCCGGGTGTATTCTGAGAACATAGAGACACATGCACACAGCATTCATTGAGCCCTCCCCCAATTCCCACACTATTCCCTCCCCCCTCCTTCCCCTGCTCAGCACAGTGATTGACTTTGATAAGTTTGTGTATCTACATCACGTCCATTGAGGTGTTTCCCTCTTCCCCCCTCCCATCTCCCTCAGTAAGGTCACCTTCACTCATCTAAAGTTTCTCCTCCTTTGTCTGGAGTCCCTTCTATGTTCCATTTTCCCTCTAGCTTACACATATTAGAGAGAACATCCGACTTTTCACTTTTTGTGACTGACTAATCTTAGCATAATGTTCTCCAGTTCCATCCATTTCCCTGCAAATGATATAATTTTGTTCTTTATGGCTGTGTAAAATTCCACTGTGTACATAACCCATAGTTTCGTAACCCATTCATCTGTTGATGGACATCTAGGCTGGTTCCATAGTTTGGCAATTATGAATTGTGCAGCTACAAACATAGATACACATGCATTAAACTGGTAATCTGGTTTCAATTCTTTTGGGTAGATACCCAAGAATGGTATAGCTGGGTCATATGGTAAGTTCATTCCATTCTTCTGAGGATTCTCTACAGTATTTTCCAAAATGGTTGCATTAATTTGCAATCCCACCAACAGTGTATTAGAGTTCCTATTTCTCCACATCCTCGCCAGCATTTGCTATTGTTTCTGTTTTTAATGATTGCCATTCTAATTGGGGTTAGGTGAAATCTCAGGGTGGTTTTGATTTGCATCTCTCTGATTGCTAGTGATAGTGAACATTTTTTTCATACATTTGTTGACCATTTGTATTTCTCTTTGCATATCTTTTTAGAAACTTTCTTATAAGAAACTTGAAAGATGAGGCTGAGATAGGAAGATTGCAGATTCAAGGCCAGCCTCAACAATTTAGCAAGGCCCTCAGCAATTTAGTGAGACCTTGTTTCACACTAAAAAATAAAATAGGGCTGTGGGGGTATAGCTCTGAGGTAGAATGCCCCTAGGATCAGCCTCCAGTACAAAAAAAGAGAAGAAACTTGACAGAAAAATAACTTCTTCATTCTCTCATTTACTCATTTCTCACTCACACACGTTTTGTATTTGCTAACTCACATGTAATTTGCTCCATCGCAGACATACCCGTGATCTTGTGACTGATTTTATTTTCTTGTATCAATAGCTTTATAAATGCTTAACCTGATGAGCCCTTATAGCAAAGAAAAGAAAGCAGGGCTGAGTTGTATAGCTATTTTTGATAAGTATGCAGATGGTCCCATACTTAATGATGGTTTGACTTAGGAGTTTTCTACCTTATAATGGAATGAAAACAACACACATTCAGTAGAAACTACCCATTAAATTTTGAATTTTGATCTACCAATATGCGGTATGATACTCTCTTGGGATCCTGGGCAGCGGCCCCAAACTATAGCAACCAGTCAGATGCCCATCAGGACGGTAAACAAACGATGCTCTGCTGTGCACTGGGTTGCTGCTATGGTATTCAGCAGGTTAGGTATATTCAATGTGTTTTTTACTTATGTTATTTTCAACTTATGATGAGTTTATGAGGATATAACTCCATCATAAGTCAACTAAAATCTGTGTGGGTATATAAAATAATGAGAAAATGATTGTTTACATATATTTTATACTTATGTGTGTTTTATTTCATATAACTTTTTATTTAATTAAGGGAACAGATAGTTAAGGAGATAGTTTGTGACATCATCTGCCATGAAGTCCTCACTGACTTTGAAGTCATACATACTTGTGTGCCAACCCCATTTCTACTACTTAATTGGTTGTGTGGCCTTAAAGAAGTTATCTAAAGTAACCATACCTTAGTTCACTTCACTTAGTTCTTCAGAAAAAAGGAAAATAAAAACGTTAAGAGGCTATTTAAGCATTCAGAAGAGTAAAGAAGATATAGTCTGTAGAATCTAGTATAGTATCTGATATGTAAGTAGTGAGTACTATTTATAATAATTATATCTCTTGAATTATATTGTGCATACACATATACAAACATGCATGCATTTAAAATAATATTTTGAGAACTAGGGCATTAAAAGCAATGAAAATATGAACTTGGAGATACCAAATAGTGTGCTTTTGATTCCAAAAACAAATGTGGTAACTTTAGAACTCAAAAAGATTATAAGATGAGATCCACAGTTTTATAGTTAAAATCATGAAAATGGAAACACATCACTCCTAAATGATAAACCAACTTGTATCTGCTGAAGATGTTCACAAGAGATGTGGAGAATTTGGACAATTGGAGAGAAAGGAAGAGAAAACAGTGAAAAGTCCAGAGGCAAAGTTGACCACAGACTTCGTGGTGAGGCGAGCCTCGTAACAGCCACCCAAAGCGAGGGTCCTAATGGAAGATAAAGAAAGGCCCACATCAGGCAGCACCAGCTTCCTAGTGCTTTCAAAGGCAAGGCGAAGAGTTTGTTCAATACTTATTAAATGTCTGTTGTATACACAGCAAAAGAACTGTCTTTATGGAGCTTGGATTTTAATCAGGATTAATTTTCAATTGCTGCATAACAAGTAACCATGAATTTAGTGGATGAAGGCACATACATTTTTTTTCCCCTCAGTACTGGGGATTGAACCCAGGGGCATTCTACCTCCAAGCTATATCCCCAGCTCTAGTTTTTATTCTTTGTTTTGAAACAGGGTCTCACTAAGTTGCAGAGGACCTCACTAAGTAGCTGAGGCTGGCCATGAACCTGCTATCCTCCTATCTCAGCCTCCCAAGTACTGGAATTACAAGCGTGCGCCACCACGCCCGGCTCACATACATTTTTTATCAAACAGTTTCACAGTTTCTGAGGGTCCGAAGGTCAGGCACAACTTAACTCCTTACTCTGCTCTTGTTCTCAAAAGCCTGCATTTAAGATATTGGCCAGATTGCACGGTCATCTGGTGGTTCTGCTGAGGAACAGTCTACTTACCGGCTCATTCACGTTGCTGACAGAATTCGTGTCCCTGCAACCTTAGGGCCCCAGCTTTCTGCTGGCTTTTGACTAGAGGCTGCCCCTCAGGTCCCAGAGGGTTCCTGCAGCTCCTGACCATGGTGGGCTTCTTCAACATGGCTGCTGACCTCATCCAGTCAGCGAGGAGAAATTCTTAACACAGGGAGGGCTCCGTCCCTCTTTTAAAGATTTCACCTGAGTAAATCAGCCTCATCCAGGATAATCTCCAGTTTTCTTACATCCAATATTTAATTTAATAAAGATTTAGGACTTTACTAACATCTGTAATATCCATTCACAGCTGACTTAGTCTGTGGTCTAGAAGCAAGTCATAGGTCTCACCTACACTCAAGAAAAGGGGATTACACAGGGTTACAGATCATAAACATCAGGGCAGCAGGGGTAGGGACAACCCTAGTTTCTGTCAGTCACAGTGGGAGCGGGTGTGGACAATAACTCAGACATATACACACACACACACACACACACACACACACACACACACACATGTATGGCTTATTAAGTAATGGTAAGTACTATTGAGAAAAATAGGAGACAAACATAGAAAAAAATAAAAATGAAAACCAAAACAATACCCAGGGAGCAGGCAGCATTTCAGTACAGACTGATGTGAGGTCAAAATCCAGGTCGACTCCCGGGAAAGTGCCGGCGAATGGAAGATGAAGTGCAAATGTACTTAAGTATTGTGTCCCTGGCATGTTCCAAGAACAGCATAACTAAGATAGAGTAAGCAAGAGGGAGAGTGATACGAAATGTGGCCAGAACAGAAACAGGGCTCGGATCACACGGGACAGATTGGATGAACGTGATTATCCTGGCTTTTACTCCAAGTGAAATGAGAAGCCCCTAAAGAATTTAAGCCGAGGAAGCCTGTGAATGGACATACTTTCAGATGGCTTTGACTGTTGGGTGGAGGACAGAGGCAAGGGGTTAACAAGAGGTGAAGCCAGGGCACCAGTTAGGAGGCGGGTGAGAGACATCCATGTTCTAAGGTGATGCTAGAGATCTTGGGAAATACTCCTATCCAGGAAATTTTTTTATTTTTTGTAGTACTGGGGATTGAACCCAGGGGCTTCTACCTCTGAGCTACACCTCCAGCCCTATTTTTTATTCTTTTATTTTGAAATAGGGTCTCACTAAGTTGTGGAGGGCCTCACTAAGTAGCTGAGGCTGGCCACGAACCCGGATCCTCTGGTCTCAGCCTCCCAAATACTGGGATTACAAGCGTGCGCCACCACTGCTGGCTCAGGAAAAGATTTTAAAGTAGAGGAGATAAGTTTGGCTGGCAGCTTAGATGATGGTTGTGAGAGAAAGAGGAGTCAACAGTGAGTTCCTGGGTTTTGTTTGACCTGAGGAGCTAAAACAATGAGGTTACCATGAACTGAGATGGGAGAATCTAGGAGAAAGAGTTGGAGCGGTGGGTGGTATGTCTCAAAGCTCAGTTTTATTTGGAGGATTGTGTCAGTTTATTTCATTGCTATCTTGTCAACAGGATTTTTAATCTATATTGCATACAAAATTAATTGTTCAATGCAGAGAAAGTGGATGTCAAGAACATATGCCTATATTTTATTAACGGTTATATTTGTTTGTTGTGATTTCAATGGTATTTTTCCCTCATTTTTTCTTTGTGATGAGCATATTCTTTAATGAACATATATGACCCTTAGTCCAGTATCTTTTAGTATTTCTTTCAGCTAATTTTATGCTTTAGTTTGCTTTTTTGTCACTGTGACCAAAACGTCTGACAAAAACAACTTAGAGGAAGAAAGATTTATTTGGCTCATGGTTTCAGAGGTTCAATCCATGGCAGGCTGACTCCAAGGCAACAACATTATAGCAGTGGGGCATGGTGTAGGACAGCTGCTCAACTCATGGTGACCAGAAACAGAAAGAGAGAGAGAAAGTGAGATGAGGGGTCCAGGAGCAGATACAGTCCTCAAGGACACACCCCCTGTAACCCAGTTCCTCCAACTATGCCTCACCTCTGAACATTGCTATATTGAAGACCAACACATGAGCTTTTATGGGGGACATTTCATAGCCAAACCCTAACGCTTTATATGTTTAGAGTGTTAGAACAGGCACTAAGGATAAATATATAAAAAAATCACTGGAAGACAGAGAGTTGTCACAGCTTCAATCAAAAACACCAACCTGCTGTTGATAATGATGGGGAGCAGTCTTCTATCTGTGTCCTGGAGCCCTTATTCATGTGAGCTATCACTTAGTACTTGGAATGATTTCAAGAAAGCATAATTATTGCTAAGCATGGTGGTGCATGCCTTTAATCCCACTACTTGGGAGGCTGAGATAGGAGGATAGCAGATCGAGACCAGCCTCAGTTATAGCAAGACTCTCAGAAATCTAGAAAGACCCTGTTTCAAAATAAAAAGGGCTGAGGGTATAGCTCAGAGGTAGAATGCCCCTGTGTAAAATCTCCAGTACCAAACACACAAAAAAAGAAGCCATGATTATTGATAATGCCAGTATTCTAGTTTTATCCTACCAGCTTCACTAAGTTGAGCAAGGCAGAGGAATTACATTGGCTACTTATGTTCCCTTATTTGTTATTTTTATCAGAATGATACTTTTATTATTCTTTTATTGAGAATTATAACCTGATTTATTTGCATATGGTCTCAGGTGTGGGCATAAGGATAGATGTACATGCTTTATTAATTAGGGAGCTGCCATATTTTAAAACATTGGTTATTATAGCTTTTGTATACTATTTTCTAACTGCATAATACAACTAAAAATAGAAGAAAAATACAGGCTCTGCAGTATTTAGGATACTTCTTAATAAGGGACACAGTAGAATATGAAAGTCAAGTATAAGTTTTTTATTTCCCAGTTGGTTTCTCTGAATACTCTTTGAAAAACAGATTTATACTCTTTTTTTCATTTTGTGGTCATTCAAATACAGTATAATATGGAAAATTGGGGGTTTCTTTTGTGTCCTATAGTTTCAAATATCAAAAAATTATTCATGATTACAGTGACCATATATGATGAAGTAAAGCATTTTATTTTGTATCTCCTCATAAATGTGAATTACTCTGCATAATTTAGAAAGCCAGGGATAGAACTGGAGTTCAGTTGTTGACTTTTCCCTGACAGCTCTATCATGAAAATGATCACTAAGCTTCAATTAAATTATTTGCATAAAAGGTTTTTTGTTGTTGTTTATACCATCATATATTTAAATATTTGTAAATACATGTCATAGATGATTTTATTCTGAAAAAACTGCAGTTAGTGTTCCAAATGGTTAACAAATGTTAACTCATTTGTTAATTAATTCATTAATTCAGTTGTTAACTTCTAACAACTTTATAATGGAGGTACTAGTAGAAGTCATATTTTTAAAACTGAGGAAACTTAAGTATTGTAAAAACATCCACAGCCTCGATCCTGTATGTAGGAGAAACAGGGCTCAACCCCCCCGAGTCTGGCTCTGAACATCTTACTTTTATCAGATATGCTGTATTGTGAATCGCACCTTGAACTGTCTAGATCCTGTCTTTTTTGTTTGGACTCCTTGGGGCCTGAGCCTGGAGACTACTTTATTCTTTACCTACCTTTTTTCAATTTTGTGGCTTCTAATATCATGGATGAGGTGAAGACTGCTACATTTTTATCCCCAAATCAGACTCCCACCTTCAGTGGTAGACCCATATATTCTATTGCCTACTTAAGATCTATCTGCTCTTGGATGACTTAGGCTTATCACAGAATTGCATGTTCAAAGGTGAGCTCTTGATACCTTGTCCTACCTATCCTGTATCTCACCTCAAGATCTCACATCTCAAAAGCATGCATCATCAACATTTTCAACCATGCCACAGATCTAGGACTCATCTTGTTTTAACTCTCCTTTGGCACTCACTTCTGCCCAATCAATAACTTCCGTGGTTTCTACTTTAAGACATGTCTTCCATTTCATTTCCATTGTTACCATCCTACTTTTTTTTATGTTCATTTATTGGTGCATTGTAATTATACATTTTGATATTACCATCCTACTTTAAAGCATTAGCATGTCTAGCTGGGACTACAGCAGTAGGTTCTATTCTTTTTTTTTTTTTTTTTTTTTTTTTGATGTACCAGGGATTGAACCCAGCGGCATTCTACCTCCCGGCTACAACCCCACCCCTATTTTTTATTCTTTATTTTGAAACAGGGTCTCACTAAGTTGCAGAGGGCCTCACTAAGTAGCTGAGGCTGGCCGCAAACTTGTGATCCTCCTGTCCCAGCCTCCCAAGTACTGAGATAACAAGCGTGAGCCACCATGCCCGGCTCCTGACTTCTATTCTTGACAGCTTCCTATCCATTTTCTATATGATGGTGAAATTGAATTGAATGTAAACTATTGAATGGCTTCAGATGGCACTTAGAATAAAATCCAGGCCTTTTATCATGGTCTACAAATACCTGAGAAATTTGCCATATGAAATATTCATAGACAAGCTCAATTGGCACTACTGGTTCATCCTTCAATTTCTGAATTTAAGCTAATAAAGAGAATAAGTGAATAAATGAAAATGATGGCTCTAATACATAGCAGATGACCGTGTTTCTAAGGGAGTCTTGAGAAAATTTAATTTTTTTATTGGCCTTAGACTTAGGAACTTCTTTCTACTATAGTAGAAAATAGTATAAGAACTATACTTATTGTAGAAAAAACTACTTATATTAGAAAAACATAGTTATAGTAGAAAAACTTATACTTTAAGTTACAAACATAAAGATATAAGTTATACTATAACTTATAGTTGTAGTAGAAAAACTATACTTCTATAAAAAAGAAAAATGACATATCTATAGTACTTTGATTCTTCTCAATATTTTCTTTAAATTATCTTATCTTTAAAAGTATAAATATATCTATTTCAAATGAAAAAATTTCACTTCAATAATAGAAAGCAATATACTAGGAATACCCATAAATAGAAATACCCAAAACAAATTTAAAATGTCATTACTTTTCTAAATAAAAATAGAAAGCAATACTAGTGAAAATAAAAGATAAATTCTACAAAATGTTGTCTTTGAAGATAAAATTCTTATAATAATGGCATTGAATGTGATCATTAAATGTTATTTGGATATTTACCTTAGTGACATTTAAAAAGTCACATCTAGTATTCATATTTCCATCTCAATTCCTTTTTTATTTAAAAATTTTCATATTTAAGTGATCATCTCCAAAACTTCCTGGAATAGAGCCAAAACAAATACACAAAATTAAGAGAAGTAACCTCCCCCAAACTCACAGAGAGAGTAAGAGGTTCTTTTGTCTCACTCTCCTTAGTATTGGGTGCCAGAGATCCACCTTGAAGGCATATTTTGAACTTTTCTTTCAATATCAGAGGATATATGGATTTGAATAATGTAGGGCTTCTCGAGGCTTTGGAAGTTCCAGCTGAGCTAGAAAGAGTAGCACTTTTGGACTTAGGGACCTTGGGAAGGAGATCAAATTGGACCACAAATTGTCTTTGCTGCATCCAAGGAGGGACTCCTTGGAGGGAATTTTAGCTCCTTAAATGACAGTTCTTTCTGAACATCATATGAAGTACCATAATAGTATGCATTTCACTCTTCAGGAAACATCCCACTGTTTTTTGACTCTGGAATGTAGTTACTACAACTTTTATACTTTTATTGGTGTGTTAGAGTCCCACATCATAATGTAGTTCATAGTGATAGTGGCATACATGCACACAGCCACTTGGTCATTCTTTCCACACTACTGTCTTGCCTGGGCAACTCTTTGGATAAAATATTAAACAAGGCTAGCAATTTGCTCCTCAGCCATTTTATGTGCAGAAGGGAAACCAACATTCATAGCAGTAGAACAAGACTTTTCAGGATTTATTTATTTAATAAATGTTAAATGTGCACTATCAACACCTGCTATGTAGCTATTACTCAGCAAAACTGAGGAGAGCACATTGCTGAACTTTTAATCCTAAATAGAAGGCCAAATTAAATATTTCTTCTCTTCTAATTATGAAAAATGCATATTCAGAAGTTCCTTTACCTAAGTATTTAGTCAAAATACATAATATCAGAAAGCTCAGTAGTTTTTAGCAGTTGAATGTTTTCATGGGTTCTTCCTTTCTTCTTTTGTTGTTTCTTCTTTTTTTGATTGATTGACTCATTTTTTATAGTAACATTCAGCCTTCATTACTGTTTAGCAGTTTCTGCATAAAAAACAAGTGAAAAATTAATGACTTAAAACAATGAAGATGTATTATTTCTCACAATTTTGTAATGGTTCTTTTATTGCTTTCACCTGGACTGGTTCATGAGGTTGTACTCTGCATGCAGAATTAGATGAGCTGAAAGGTCACTTGAAGGGCACTTGGTTCTGGATATCAATGGGAAAGTGGGCTGGGTCAGGTTCTTTACATGGCAACTGTAAGACCATGATGGCTGAATCTAAAAGGCTTCTTGAAGGCCAGGCTCTAGAACGTACACATCTCCTACAATTCATTGGTCAAAGCAAATCACAGGACCAGCTGATAATTGAAGGGTGAAGAAAGAGTCTTTATCTGTTGATTGGAAGGGTAATAAAATCAATTGCAAAAGTTCATGCATGAATTTATGGACTTCAACCAATCTGCCATATCTGGGTTTCATGTTACTTGGGTTCATCTCACAATAATGATTAGTGTGTTGCTGTCATTACAGACTGGGAACAAATATGTCCAAAGGCATCTTAAACAACTCATTTCAACTATATGCCTGGCCACAGTATGAATGTAAGGAAGGGAGGGCACCAGCTTCTTTTCATGTTACATGTGCTAGTCTGCCATACATATATTTTTATTTTAAAATCAAATGAAAACACATGCACACTTTTATTAATATTCATAGTATACAACACTTTTGACTAATTTATTTCAGTATTATCCAAACTTTAGATATTTTTATAAACTGCAGAAAGTTTGCATTTACAAGTAGTAGCTACATTAGTTTTAATTTGTTTTCCTTTACATCAAGTCATTATATATTTCATGTAATATTTGACAGATATTAAATTAGATCAAATCTTTTTTATAAAAGATAAGAAAATAAATGTTATTCAAATAAAATTAAAATATAATACCAGTAAATTATTAGTAGCACTGTGTGATCTGTTACTTGTGTAATCACTCTGTATTTCATAGTTCCACAGACACAACCATTATTTAAACACTTTATGTTTACCATTTCCATGCTTTTTCTAAACAAATTATAATTTTCATACAGTATTAAATTTGTCAATAAGTACTATGATTTCATTTTTTAAATTTGTTACTATATGAATGTTACTATAAAAAATGAGTCAATCAATCAAAGAGAACAATAAAATTGTTTCATAGTATACATGGTTCTCTATACTACATGTAGTGTCCTGTAAAAAAATTTTGTTTCGTTTTTAAAATTTATCTTTTTGTTGCATATAGTTGTAGTTTATTAATATTATCATAAGATATTTCATAGTATGACTATATCAAAATATATTTATCCATTCTCTAGTATTTGTTTCTAGGTTTTTCTGTTACAATATTACAATGAAAATTCATGTGCATGTGTTTTAGTGCATATATGTAGCCTTTCTCTAGGTTCTACTGCTGGGTCTGGAGTTTCTGGATTGTGGAAAATGTGTGTTTAATTTCTTGAGATAAAAAATTCTTCAAATTGTTTTTTCCAGAGTGCTTTAAAATGTGCCACTATCAGAATATAAATTTTCTCACCAAAGTTGGAATTTTCAGATTTCTTACCTATTGTCCATCTGGAGTATTAAATAGCAAATCATTTTATTCCTTATTACCATTTTCTATTTACTACAAAGTGGATCATTATTACATGTTTATTGGTCATTTTTGTTTCCTTTCCTGTTGTATTACTTCATGTCTCTTACCCATTCAGTTGTCCTCTTTTTCTTGATTTTCAGAAATTCTATATATGATAAAAACCTTAACCTTTCTCACTTGTGTTTTTGTCTCATCACCTCTGGATTAATCTCAAATGGATTTTATTTTCATAGAATAATGCCATGTAGTACAAAACTCTACTTATGAAGATGATACTACTAAACCATCCATTATAATTCAGATAAGCATAAGCTTTTTCCATATAGTGCTAGATATATCCAGAGATGATTCCTCCTACAGCCACCAATATAAGTGTATATAACTGCTGGGCAGAGTTACAAATACAGCTAAAATTATGCAAACATATAAATGTATAATTTGAAGATTAAATTCATGATCTTGGCTTCTTTAGCAAGGTTTACTATTTGAATTTTAAGTATATAGATGATGTTTCCCTTATTATGTAGAACAGGATATGCACACTTAATATGGATTCAAAAATGAATTCGATATTATATTAAAATTTCTGAAGCATTTTGAATAAATCACCTATGTTCATGCTATTATATTACTGAGCATATGAATCCTCTCTTTCACTCTCTTTTTTTTTTCTGGTGATGCTGGGGATTGAACTCAGGGGCATTCTACCTCCGAGCTACACCCCCAGCCTTATTTTATTTTATTTTTTTTTATTTTACGGTTTTGAAACAGGATCTCCTTAAGTTGCTAACAGCCTCACTAAGTAGCTGAGGCTGGCTTCGAACCTGCGATCCTACTGTCTCAGCCTCCCAAGTAATGGATTACAGACAGGCATGTGCCACCACACCCAGCTGTGAATCCTCTCTTAAATAGGCCAAATGTTAGTCATGTTACCCATTCACTAGTCATGTATAGGTCAATATAAGCCACTTCACTCCAGATGCTAATATCAGGTTGCATCTCTCTTATAGTCTATAAATTAGCAAGTTTAAAAATTACATTCATGAAAGAGAATATGTTTTATTTTAATTTTTGTTGTTATTATTAGCTCAATTGTTTTGGGGGTCTTTTTTATTTTGGAACTGGGGATCAAACCCTGGGTGGTACACTTGCAAAGCAAGTGCTTTCCACTGAACTACATCCAGCCCCTAGA
This sequence comes from Glis glis, assembly GCA_004027185.1. Lineage (NCBI taxonomy): Eukaryota > Metazoa > Chordata > Mammalia > Rodentia > Gliridae > Glis > Glis glis. The sequence goes on from PVJS01014179.1 coordinate 25,410, forward strand.
GAATATGTTTTATAGAACATAGAATAGTTTTATTTTTACCAAAAAATGCAAAACCTAGGGAAGTACGTAAAGTATACAATATTGGTGATTAGTAGCAAATCCTCTGAAATTTTTTTCTGTTATGTTTTGTTTTGTATGTTACTTCTAACTTAAGTATCTTGCCACTATCTTTTAGATATTTATATATCATTTCACTCTCATTTACTATCACTTGCCATTAGATGATTAATCTAAGGAGATAAATTTAAATTTTATCATTATCATCTCCCATAACTAACAGACATTTTCTGCTGCAAATTCCATAGGAGAGAATATTGTATGTGTAACTCATTCACAATATGCATCTATTTCTACTGTTCACATTGCTTTCTATTCTATAAGGGAGGGTAGAAAACAGTATTAGAATTTAATACTGCTTTTCTACTTTATGAAAGGTGAAGAGACTCATTTTGACAAATTATAAATGATTACATAAAATTTCTTGAGGTTTATTGGTCTCTATGTGGGATTTAAAAATATCGAGGCCAAATCCAAGAAAATGTTAATGCATGGTAGTTTTTATGTATCATCTTATTAAAACAGTTAAAATTAAAAAACATAAATATAGCTTGCATTCTTACTCATCTATCTCTTCTCCGTTAGGCCCTTATTTTAAAAGAACTAGCAAATCAAACATAGCTGCTTTTGTACATACTTTATGTTGAAATAAACTTTCACCATCTAGCACCTTTTCTATACTTTAACATTATAAGTATTTTGAGCAATGCTAATTCTACGTTTCATTATATATATATATATATATATATGCATACATATATACATACATACATATATATACATCTATACATATATGCATATATACATACACACACACACACACACACACACACACACACACACACATATATATATATATATATAAAACGATCATCAGACTATATAGGTCTTTCAAGGAAAATTATATAACCCCCCCAAAGATGTGTTTTTAAGAAAGCATTCTAAGTACATCTGTTTTCTCTTTTGGCTTAGTTTTTGTTTGTTTCAGTTCATTTTGTCTTGCATTTTGCTTGTTTTACTTTTGTTTGAAAACAGGAAGTGATTCCCTGCCAAAGGGTAGATCAACTAAAAGGGCAAATGTGTTGATTTTGCTTTAACATCACAAACCTCGGGGTTCTGAGTGAGTTCTCAAATGGACACAATCCCTATTAATTATAGTGTTTAGATAAAAATAAAGCTGTAGGAACTTTAGAAGTCTAACTTTGTGCGTGGCTCCCTCTTCACCAAGGAACCAATTGCCACTCTGTGGACCCACATCTCTACATTTTTCATGGCTGTCCTATGACCTGACTTATTTGTGGGTGTAATCTAGCAGTGTCAGCAAGGTGAATTACGAACAGCAGCTTAAAGTAAACATCATTTACTCTGAAGAAATTGTTCCCATATCCAAATTGTGGGCATTTACAAAAGAAATCCTGCCCCCTCCATTTTTTCCCCCATAACCACCTGTCTTGCGTTTTAACGGAGACTCATTTTTTGCCTCCTCTGGTCTGAGTGTGCCACGCTCTGTGCTATGATTTATGACCTGAGCATCCGACACTCTCCATGCACCAAGAAGATGGTCCGCTGCGTTTGAAAATACATCCCCCAAAAGAAAGCAAACGCAGCCTGGTGATATAGAACCTTGCCAGCGCAGGAGGAATTCAGCACGTGCAGGTTCTAAGTTTTGGTCTCTCCTTTTGCACTGCCTTTAAGAATGGTTGAAATAGGTGAAGATCCGTGCTGGAGAGGATCTCCTATGCTAGACAAGACCTCTTGAGGGAATCCTATCACTGAGGAAAAGGCACAGGCTCCTTGGCAGCCGGTCAGTGTGGTTTCCACTAGTACATGACAGGGACTCATTACGGGCTTGCTGTTGCCTGTAAGCTGGTTTCACTACCATCAACTGCGAGGCCAGAAAGCTTGCCAGATGCTCTCGCCAATTGACCGTAAAATTGCTATGCATTTCTGGCCAAGCCTGAGATTTTAAAAGCTCCCCGCCCCCTCCCCTCAACACCCTAACCCCCAATTCCCTCTGAAAAGCTGCTCATTATTCTTCCTTTGCCCCCTGATCTAAGCAAAAGAAATACTTCTGGAATCAATTAGAAATGTCTGCCCTTGATGAGGTTTGCACGTGAGTTTGGAGTTGGGCGGCTGTGATAGTGGCAGCCAACAGCTGCATTTTCAGGTGGTTAAATCTGAGAAGGAATTTTCCAGGGTTTATTTACCATCATAAAATTTCTTTTTAAATAGGCAAGCCATGTCGGGAGACCGTCTTGTATGCCTTTGAAAGTGAGGTTAAATTTGGATTGTATATTTTATCCACAATAAGCAGAGCAAAGCTCTTTGATTGGAGGATCTTTCCATTGCCTTGTGTCCAATGGTTATACAGACTGGAATAAGGGTTCGCTTGCTGTAGGTTAATGGTAAAAACAAAGCATTTTTTTTTTGTTTCATCATGTTAACTACTTGACAAGGAAAGATAGTCAAAGTTAATGGAAATCAGAACCCATTTTCTGAAAATAAGGTGAATTAACAGAATGTCTTCTTTATTTGCAGATGCTAATTTAAATGCTGTTTAGTCCTTAACATGCCAGTGTTAGCCAACTCCAATGCTGCTGTATAACAATAAGTACTCCACATGATTCATACTGTATAGTACTATTCACCTTTGTATTTTATCATTTTGCCGATGATTCATGTACACTTAACATCTTTAGAGATAACCTGCTATATATTTTTGCCTACTGTCTTTCTCTTTAGCTCTATATATGCAAGATAATTAATTTAAAAATTACTGAAAACTGGGCGCAATGGTGCATGCCTGTAATCTCAGCACTTGGGTGACTGAGACAGGAAGATCACAGGTTCGAGGCCCGCCTTAGCAACTTAGCAAGAGCCTGTTTCAAAATAAAAAATAATAAAGGGTTGGGGGTGTAGCTCAGAGATAGAATGCCCCTGGTTCAATCCCCAGTCGAGTACAAAAAGAGAAAAAATTACTAGAAAAACATTTTTTTTCCTTTTCAAATACATGTATTTTGGTAAGCTTCATGGTCTTTTCTTTCCTCTAGTGTATGACATACTTTCTAGAGGTCTGATTTTGTTTCTACTGCTGTCTAAAATACAGAGAAAATTCCAAATATACAGCTTTATCACTAAACTTATCACTTATACCTTTAATAAATGTTATCATCCCTCCTTGGTATGTATCACCATTCCATGCAGTTTTAATTCCCACAATATCTATTATTTCCATGGTCAAACTGAAATTTTAAAAAAGAGTTGTACTTTCACCCTACATCATGGTGGAGAGGTAAGTAAGGAGAATTTTTGTGTTTGTTGATTAAATATCTACATATTTAAGACTATAGAAGCCAGGAATGGTGATGTACGCCTGTAATCCCAGTAATTGGGGGGTTGAGACAACAGGACCGCAGGTTCAAGACTAGCCTTAGCAAAGTAGTGAGACTCTGTTTCGAAATAAAAAAGTGGGTGCTGGAGGTATAAACAAAAAAAGACAGTAGAGTTTAGTTTGGATTTGCATTCTTATGAGGACTTTCTTCTTTGCAGTTATATGCCAATGATTAGTCTCCTTTCTCAATTGAAGGATAGTAGGTGGCAAAACTAAGTAAATTTAGTTGTATTATCAGCTGTACTAAAATTTTACATATGCATCAAATAACCCTATGTAGGTTGAGAAATTCATTTAATTAGAATATCTAATATCTGATACATGCCCTAGTGAGATAAAGTTGGCTAAAAAGGCATATTTTACCTAAAAAAAAACTTCCTGAGTAAAATAACACATACCACTAACAACAATAAGAACAAAAAGAAACATGGATGAATAACTTTTAATTACCATCTTTTTAAAAATTATGACTCGTTTATTCTTCTCAATGTTCTCCATATGCTCATCGTATCATTGATGAGCCAAACATCCTTCTATTAAGAAAACAAAGCTATAGAGAATCTTTAACTGTATTCTGGAATTTACTTCCCTCTGATCAGCTTGTTCCAGAAAGGAAAAGTTGACTTATTTGTTAATTCCTTTTCTCTGAGATGCAGCATCTTGTATGCCAGCTTTCCCTAAGCATGTTCAGATCTAAGCAAAATATGTCTGTTTGGTATTAAATCCATTGACAGTTGAAACAGAAATCCACTCTTTCTGACTCTCAAGTACAAGGCTTCTTCCTGCAGGTGAGACTATAACCTCACTAATAATCATTTTGACTTGCAAGCTCAGAAAAAAAAAAACAGCTGGCTGGTAGAGAACTACTGCTTGAAACTTTCAACTCTATCATAAATTTGCTCTTTAAGTAGGATCCTCTACAAACTTAACATATTCCAAGGAAGTAGGCAGATACAGATGAAAAGTAAATATGGATTTTCCCACACAATATATGCTATCTTTTAACTGAGTTTTATATATGTTGAATTTTCTACTAAAATTCAACACTGATAAATAATTTGGGATATAATATATAGCAAAAGAAGCTAATATCTCTTTTAAATTGTGTTTAATCTATGATAGTGTCTGACACTAGCTTGGTCCAACCTTGAATAGGTATTGAAATTACTGTGAAGAGATTTCAAGCATATACCTGTTATGAATTAATACAGTGAGAAAAGTCACTGAGTTTCATCATCCATAAAGTCAAGGGAATGAGGTAACTTTCTAATGTACTTCAGTGTTTAAGATTTCATATTAGATGTGCGATTTAGAAGATAGAGGGAAATTGGGAAACAAAAGGAACTTCAGATAAAGGAAGAGAAACTCCAGTGGAGTGATGGAGGGGATTTAGGAGAGGAGGGGAAGGAGATAACAGTTCAGATAATGCTATGTACATATATAAAATCACTAATATCAATCTCAATAACATGTACCAGGAGCGGGAGGAAGTGAGGTGGGATCTGGAGGGAAACACACCAAGTGCATGTATGAACCTCCTTATGATATAGAATTACAATGCACCGATAAAAGTATATTTTTAAAAGATTAGGCGAATAGTTACTGTTGGTTCCCATTTACATAGTTATCTCAGTCAAAAGAATGGGATCCGAAGGAGTTTGTGAGCAAAGAGGGTATGAGCTGCATCCCCTATGAGAAAATAAGAAACAGAACTGAGACAATAATGATTCTAATTATGCCTTGTGAGAATTTAACTGGACTACCCCCAAATCAGCACTACAAAATTGATCCAAATAAATGAATAATTAGGATAGATTTATTTTTTTAAAAAGTTTGCTTGCTATAAATTCATCTTCCAGGCAAGCCCCCTTACTGGCAAGGATGGAACTTCCAGGGGTCAGCAGAAATGAATTCAGACCACTGAAGAGGAGCTGGGAACAAATTTGATTGGGAGAACATTGGATATTGAAACACTAGAGCCGGTATCTTTGATGTAAATGACAACAGGTCTGTAAGAAGGCTCTCTGAGAATCCTCCTGCCAAGAACCGATGATGGCTCTGCATAGAGAACATTCAGTAAGATTGTTACTGTCCATGAGCCCACAGTAAAGGCAGCACCAGAGGCCTAGATATTCTTTCCTCTTTTTCCCATAAAGTGGTACTTATAAATCATTGAGGTGTCACTGACAGAAAGAAATCTCAATGTGAAACACATTAGTGGTTTGTAATAAGCATGTGGAAGTGTTTAATCAAGATGCATTAGTCAGATAATTTAGAAGAACTTTGAGGTTTGCAATTCTACTTTTTATTAGTGATACTGTGTGGAAATCACAGTGCAAAGCTCATTTTTTTAGTTTGCTAAATATCCTTCAGATGATTGCTGAAGGCTAATTTTACATATGATTTCCATTTACTGTTAACGCACCCCTACCCTCTAACTAAAATGGTTTATTCCTTCAACCTGCAGTGGTACTTTTAGTTCTGGTTTATTCCATTTTCCGGAGGAAAATCTTCAAGGATGATGATTTCCTTAACTCATATTTAACACCAGTAAAAGTGATCCTTAAATAAATAGACATTCTGACTGTATAAATATACATGTTACAAAGCAGCAAATGCAAAGGAATCCAGTCAAAGTGATGGCAGAATAGTATAAATCTGAGAGGTGCTGTTCCCAGGAAGTCATAGGGTATATTCGAAGGCATTTCATTTTACCTAAAAGTTGCAAATTCTTTTCACTCTTTTCATACTAACTCCTTTCATTTGATCCTCAATTAGTTGTTTCTAGCAATGACAATTTCCCTTGGTTCTCTTTACAGATGAATGCTAAAACTTTTTTCTTTTTTGTGGTACTGGGGATTGAACCCAGGGGCATTCTACCTCTGAGCTACACCCCCAGCCCTATTTTTTTATTCTTTATTCTGAAACAGAGTCTCACTAAGATGCAGAGGGCCTCACTAAGTAACTGAGACTGGCCACGGACCTGAGATCCTCCTGTCTCAGCCTTCCAAGTACTGGAATTACAAGCCAAGCGTGCACCACCATGCCTGGCCTAAAATTATTTTTTCTGTTACTCACTTGCTTATCTCTAGCCAGGATAATTCTAAGTAGCATGTGTTTAAAGTGAGAACTCTATGGATGTGTATTGAGAGGACATAGGTCAATGGGCTCAAGGATACTTTAGAGGTGGAATTGGGTCATTAGGATATAGACCCTTGGGAGAACAAGAGACTCTAAAATGTTACACTCTACTCCCTTTGAGTTACAGATCAAGAGGGCTTCCATGTTATTTCTACTTCTAATTATCATAAAAGACAGTAACATCATGAGTATCAAAGGTACCCAGGAAGAACAAAATTCACAAGGAGCAATAGTTGACCTTGGGGAAGTGTCTTTGAGAACAAGAACTATGAGTGAACTTTAATTTGTAAGAGTAAGGACAAGAGAGTTATACATAGTTACTTTTGACATACAGATGGATCTAGTTTCCCATTAACATCCTCCATCTTATGTTGAGGCAATGAAAATAGATTTTGTTTCATGTGAGTATAGGAAGAAAGATGTACAATGGGCAGAACGTAATCTATACAAACATCAGAATAAAATGGTCTGTTTGAACACAGCTACAAAAAAACAATGCCAGAATAATTGGAAAATAGCTGTATTGTCTGCTATTTCTTTTCTTTTCAGCTCTTTCTGGCTGTACTGTTTTTCTGAATATAAATTATTCCTAACTTTCTTTCTTGCAATATTTAGTCAATGAACATTTTAAGACTACAAAAATATTTTCTTTTCATAATAAAATGTCACTGCTTTATGTAGTTAGCTTGTATTAAAATAATATTAAATATTAAATGCTAAAATCTGGCTACCCTGAGTCTATATTCCCTCGTGCCAAGAACTGATGATGGTTCTCCATAGAAAACATTCATAAGATTGTTATTGTCTATGAGCCCACAGTAAAGGCAGCACTTCACTGAGCTGGGGCTGAGGAACAGCCCTGAGTCAATGAATCATCCTGTAGGCAAGGTTTTAACTCATTCAGGCCAGAAGACATCAAGCTGAATAAGCGGATAGAGATGACAGAAGACTATAAAACCCTGTGGTTGTAAGACATAGAAAAAAATGACTTAGACTTCCTACCATGGTTTAAAAACATGTTTAAACTTTGTGATGAAAATAAATGGAGAGATAAACTTCCATTGTCAGCTTTTACTAGTTGTGTCATTTTACATTTGTAAGAAATCTGATCATCTATTTTGGCATCTTCATTTTGCACACATGCTCTGCATCTAAGAAACTGAGGAAATTGTTACATGGATGGTAAGAATTAGATCATAAGTCTGGATCTTTTATTATTTGTAGGTGAATGTGATTATTTGTAAATAAAATTTGTCAGGTAATACACACATTAAAAAAAAAAAAAGGTATGATAGTGGAACCTCTGCAGAGAATTGTATGGCAGAGGGACAGATAGATGTGGAAGGGAACTTTTCACAGACACTTTTAAAGTTTGATTCATATGAATGTACTACTTACTTTGTTGCTTTAAATTAAAAAGAAAAGAAAAACCTATAGAATGCATAAAAAAATAAATATAATAGATAAAACATGTAAATTTAAATATGTAAAGTAATTTAAATTAACAAAGTGCTTTCATTTCATTCAGTAGATCTAATTTTGAAATAATAGTAATAATGTCCATTCTAATTCAAACAACTTAGTTTTGTCCTTATAATTAGCACTAAATTAAATTTTTCCAAAGCCATATGCTGCATATGGTCAATTCAGTTTTTGAACTCTCACTCTTGAATAACTTTTTAAAATTAGCATCTTCACTAAAATAAAATTGTTGAATTTTTCCGAGTACAACATTTTTTATTGTATTATATTTTACATAATGGCCTGATGAAGGAAGATTAACATATGTCCTGTTTTACAATTGAATCCTAAGCCCCAAACACTTGAAGTACTGTAATGTTTAAATGTTGGAAATAGGTGTTATGAAGAAATGAATATACAAAACCCAAGTTATTTACTAAATAAAGTACTTGAGGCCTAGACCAAATAATGCTGTTACCTCTTTTCCAGTGGGATTTGAGTGATTACATCTGTCTTGGCAAAAGTGGTTTGGTTTATCTTACTGTAGAGTCCATGTAATGCTTATATTACATTGTTTACATTGCTGATTGAAAGCTAATATACAGTATATGCCATTTTGAGATGCCTGTTTCCAGCTTGAAAAGTATAGCATTTAAGTGACAAAAATACCATCATTTGGCTGCAAACATCACCTGAACTTAATGCATTTTTGACTATAACTTCCAAGAAATAATCAATGACTTATTTTCCATTTAACAACAGAATATACTTAAGTGACCATCTCTTCAACTTAAAAGGAAAATGTTCAGCTATATTGAATGATAATTGTATTAGCATATTCAATCAAATTAGCATACTTTTATTGAAACATGCATGTTTAATGATTACTTGGATGATGTAGAACCATCATTACTCACATACTCAAAAGATTAAGTATCAGCATTTTAAGGAAGTTATTATCATAGTGGTTAAGAATAGACAGTCAGGACTCAAACAAATTTGGTCTGGGTCCTGGTTTTGATACTTAACAGATGTGCAAATACTGGTAAGTAAGTTTTCAAGTTTTCTTGAGATAATAATCAGTACCCCCTAAAACTGTTGCAATAATTAAATATTGTTTGTAAAGCACTTAGGGTACATGGTAAATATTTAACAATTTCCGCACACTATATGGCAGTGTTACACAGCACATGTTGCATGGTAAACATTTAAGTAATTTCTACTGTTGATTATGACAGAAATACAACAACAATAAGAACATCATCAGTACCAAGGATTGAGACACATACTGGGGCGAAATAACAAATTTTTATCCCAGTCTTTAAGAATATGCAAGATGCCAGGCATGGTGGCACACACCTATAATCCCAGTACTGAGGAGACTGAGACAGAAAGATCACAGGTTCAAGGCCAGCCTTATCAAGGCCCTCAGCAACTTAGAGAAATCCTGTTTCAAAATAAAAAATAAAATAGGGCTGGGGATGTAGCTCAGAGGGAGAATGCTCCTGAATTCAATCCCCAGTGACAACAATAACAACAACAACAAAAATCTGAAGTATAAAGTAGTTAATTACAGTAAAGTTTGACAAATGCTATGGTAAAGTTATGCACATCATACTCTGATAAAAAGTAGAAGGGAAATATAAATAATCCTGCTGTGGTGTATGACAAAATTTCTGAGGTGACAGTTTTAATCTTGAGGATGAGTTTGTCATGGTTCCTTCACAACTGAAGGGCATGAAAGAAGGCATCCAGACCAAGCAGCTTGGGCTAAGGGTAAGAGGTGAGAAAATGCTTACCACACTGAAGAATGGAGAATTGTTCCTTATGGTCCTAATGTCAAGTGAGTGGAAGAATGGTAATAGATAATACTAGAAAAATGAACAAGAGTAACCTCAGAAAAAGATATTTGTACACAAGAAATACCCATAAGAATTTGGGGACTTTGTCCTCATCTGGCATAAAATAGACCAAGCAAATATATCTTCCTCTAAGTTTTGTGTATGGGTCAGGGGTTTTGGATCACAGTGGTGAGAATGTTTACTGAAACAGTATAACCGCTGAAATGATTTTGTAAAGAAGAAATTGGTGGGGAATGGATAAGAGGCAGAGAAACATATTAGGAATCTATCACAATAATCCTGGTGAGATGTGAGAGTGGCTTGAACTAGGATGGTCACTATGAGGACAGAGACATAGAATCAGGAAACAGAGATTTAGGATAATTAATCTCATTCTTTGCAGTTCAAGAAAACAACAGTTTCACCAGGGAGATAAAACTAATAGAAATAAAATAGTAAGGTAACTAATTCAGATAAAATGTTGGCAGATGCTTTACGTTTAGAGTTGTATTCAATCCATGAAAAAGTATCAAACATTCAGGTAGCCTTGGAATATTTCTAAAGCAAATATCTTCTCTCAAATGCCAAGAAAATCTGTATCCCTATTTCTTTTCTTTTCTTTTCTTTTTTATTGCGGTACCGGGTATTGAACCCAGGGGCGTTCTACCTCCGCGCTACACCCCCAGCCCTATTTTTATACTTTATTTTAAAACCAGGTCTCACAGAGTTGCGGAGGGCCTCACTAAGTAGAGAGAGAGAGAGCTGAGGCTGGCCGCGAACCCGGATCCTCTGGTCTCGGCCTCCCAAAGTACTGGGATTACAAGCGTGCGCCACCACCCCCGGCTTTGTATCCCTATTTCTAACTTCAAATTATATTTTGTCAATGAAGATAAAATCTAGATCTAAAACCATCAGTCCTGCTGCAAAATCAGCTAACAATTTTGTTATCTTTATATATAAAAATGTTAATTCTGTAAGAAAATTAGTATATGAAGAATTGTAATTATATGTATTTATACATTTTACCCATTTCACAAATATTATTGAGTGACTGCTACATGTCGTACATTGTGATAGGTGCTTCAGATACACCAGTGATCAAAAATATGTATTATATTCTAAGTGGGTAATTAAAAATGTTTTAGTTACTCTCAAGCTTAGAATTATTTTTTGAAATTTATATCCATCCCAGTGACTGAAAAGTTTCTAGTTTTAAGTTCCCAAATCTGTAAAATAAAATGATTGCTAGTGTCTCCCAGTGAGTTTTATGGATTGTTAAAGAAAAAAATTATTGTTTGAAATCTCATTTTCCTATGTGCAAGAGCAAGTACACATTTCAACTTTTAAACTATCTTGCTTTAAGACATACTTCCAGAAAGGCAAGTTTCACCCATTATTTCAGTACTAGGTAATACATGGATCTCTCAGCTCTCCTTCTGGCTCCAGAATCACTTCTGAAAGGTAGGCACTAACACCAAACTTGACCTTTGCAAAGGTTTTATGGCTAATGTTACTACAAAATGTAAGCTGAGACCATGAGCATCATATTGTGTTCAGCCATGTACAGATAAAACTGCAGCAGCAGTTATGGAGAGCACGGAGGCTGGGAATGAGTGCTCTGTGAGACTCAGAATTTTCTGTTACTTTTGTAATTTGAGCTTTCGAATTCTATTTCTTCACTTGAGCAAAATAAGCCCTGAAAGACTAAGCTATCCTAAATGCCAAAAGGTAAACCTGTATCTACTAAAGACTATTTTAACTCATTCCAACCATTTTCCTTCTAAAATACTTTAATCCCAAGATTAAAGGGATTACTTAGAGGTATGTTGGTATTAGGATAGCAAATTAAATATTTAATATAATGCAGTCTATAATTATTATAATATGATATCAAATCTTAATTTTAAATGAAAAAGTAAGTTCTCATTGACAGTTTTCTGCTAAATGTATTAAGAGAAAGACATCAATATATTCTGTTATTAAAGGTACATAATAATAAATAGAAGTGATCACTGTACAGTGGAAAATGGTGAAATACACTATCACACGAATATACAACGGCATGTGGTGCCCTCTGAGTCTAACTGTCATATACATTTCAGGTTCTAATTACCGCTATAGGAAAATGTGAAAATATAAAATTAAAGTTTTCCACTTGTATAATACTAGGTAGCATGTAAGGTATAGAAAGCAAAGTATTCATCAAAAGGAAGGGCACTATTTATCAAGTGTTTATTCCATTCCAAGTATGTTTTCTTTTATTCCTCATAGTGCCTCATTTGAAAGTTATCCAGACTTTCAAATGAGGAAATTGAGACCCACAGATGGAATTATCTTGTTCAAGGCCATCTAATTATAAGGGTATAATTCAGATCTACTTTCTGTCAGTATTTTGGAATTACATTATATTTATGCATTAAGAATAAAAACCATGACTATGTTGATTAGAATATTAATACTGATGACTATTTTCTAAGTACATACATTCAATGAGGTAAGTTTTTTTAAAGTCAGATCAGGACAAAAAACATAGATCTCTTGATCATATAATCTTTTTATTCTGAGCATATTTATTAATGAACCTGAGAGCCTGAACAAAACCTTGAAAGAAAAACTGATGTGATGAGAAGCACGTGCAGTGGTGGCGCATGCCTGTGAACCCCAGGACTTGGGAGCTGAGACAGGAGGAGTGCCAGATTTGAGAGCAGCCTCAGTAACTTACAGCAAGGCCCTCGGCAACTAAGTGAGACCCTGTTTCAAATAAATAAATAAATAAATAAATATTTTTTAAAATGATGAGATGAGGCAGAAAATAAAGTGTCTCTGTTGGGCAAAACTGGTTCTTTGTCATGGTGGGGAAGTGGGGGTGCTGGAGGACGAAGGGGGTGACCATGAAGTCATCAACACCGGATTTTCACGATGAGTAAACTTGCTTTAAATGGAGGATTATTTGGAAGGCATGAAAGAGCATGGACTTTGATCCCTCTCCTTCCTCTTCCCTCCAGGTTTCCTAGGCAATTCACTGTAGAAGTTTTTAGTTCTGCCTTTCTGGTCACTCACTCCTTCTCAGGTTCTAGAGCTCCCTTTGCTTCCCAACCTCTGACTCCGATGTTGTTTCAGGACTTAATCCTTTTTCACTTTGTGCTATCTGCTCTCAACTAGTAGAGACCATTTTGTTTTTAAATCCTAACTACAAAAATGCAAACAAAACTATTTCAGCACTAACATATTACTTTTTTCAATTGATTTATTTAAACTGAGACAGGAGAATTGGGGGTTTGAGGCCAGTCTCAGCAACTTAGCAAGATCCTTAGAAATTTAGCAAGACCCTTTTTCAAAATAAAAGATGTGTTCTGAAAATCTAGGATTCTAAACATTGAATGTACACATTGCAATGACCAATAGAAGAGACTATATAGGTTCCAAACTAATAGAAGAGATTAAATAGCTGCCAGAAATTAACAGGAATTTATAAAAATTGTGAGATATAAATATTGTGAGAAGCTGGGCATGGTGGCGCACGCTTATAATTCTAGTACTTGGGAGATTGAGATAGGAGGATTGCATGTTCGAGAATAGTCTTGGCAATTTAGTGAGGCTCACAGCAACCTGGAGCCTAGTGTAGCTCGGAGGTAGAATGCGTCTGGGTTCAATACCCAGTACCACAAAATTAATATTTTGAGATAGTTCTTAGTGTAATATAGGGGCTGAGCAACTGCAACAGTAGTGGAGAACCCATGAGAATACTCCTAAAAGGAAATTATCATATGAGGATACATGAAGGGGAGTCCCTATTGAGGTTGAGTGTTCCAGTAGTAAAAGCAAGCTGCTGAAGTAGACCTAAGAGTAATCGATTAAGGAGAGGATGACTGCTCCTAATTTTATTTTAAATGAAAAAAAGTTAGAGAACCAACTTTTTACATTGAGGTCCAAGTCACAATCATAGAAAAAAAAAGCTCTGAATAAAGAGTGTATAAATAAATGAAAATATACCAATAACAAATATAAGTAACTAATATACTATGGGGTTAATAACATGTGTTAGTAATGCAATACATAATAAATACTTCTTATAAATAATAGTTTTAAATAGTTATTAATAGTTTTGTATGTACGTGTGTGTGTGTGTGTGTGTGTGTGTGTGTGTGTGAGAGAGAGAGAGAGAGAGAGAGAGAGAAAGAGACAGATAAACAGACTGCCCTCATCTCTCATTTCTTGACCTGCATGGTTGATGTAACTAAATATTTGAGTGTGTAGCAAGATATCTCTAAAAAGGTGATGTGAAGTGTTAACAGTCTTTGTACTTATATCTGGGTTATATTCATCCCATTTGTATCTCAGTAACTGTCTCATGTAATTATCCTATAACTTATGGGCAAAATTTTAAATTTAACAGATATTATCATTGGCCAAACATCAAAAATGAATGAGGTAATCACTTGAGTATAAGAATAAAAATTATAATTGATACTGGTTTACAAAGATAGCTTTAAAAAATTCTTCACTTTCCTTAACTTGGTTGGATTAATGGTAGGTAAACACAGGAACTTCGGTGGTGGGGGGTTGTGCCTAAGGTATTTTCCTTAAGGATAAAGGGTTACAGGCCTCACTAGATTTTTATACCATTTTCATACAAGGATAGAAAAGTAAGATATTTTAGCCAATCCATATATCACTAATACCTTTAATTTCTCATTGGGAAGCCTTCTGATATTTATTATACTAGTCAGTATGGCCCATTTTTCAATAATAAAAATTCATCTCTGACCTACATTGCTATGTTACTGTAAGTTAAAGCTTGGAATGACCTTTTTGATAGAAAGCTAGCTGATCAATCTTTGCCTAGCTTTGGGTTTGGGCTAGATATATGGATACAAATAATATCACACTATAAGTACAGAAGTATTTTAAACTATAGCTATCATTACATAACCCCTTCTCCATTGCAATCAAAACTTCAAATTTAAAAAAAAATGAGAGCATTCCATTCTAAATTTTAATTCTGTAAATAGCAATAAGCATGGTTTTATGCAAACTTTGCCTTCTTTGTCAAAGCTTTGGACAGAGGATTCTGGCCCCGTGGATATTTTTGCAGGCTCTTCAGCAAGAGCTAATTAACTAATAATCTGGACATACAACACTCCTTCCCTTGCTTCCCCTCTCCCTTACTCTTGTAGGCTTTATTCACAGTCAGTCTGATGGGGCTTGCCTACTACTAGAAAGGGCCCTAGAAGAGGACTGGCTTCCACAATTTGCAGGGCAATCACTACAGTTGCTATATTTTGGATCTAAAATGTACCAAAAGTATTGGGACTAGCTCTTCTGTAAAGGTTTTATAGAATTCACCTGGTAGACCATCTGGACCTGGGCTTTTCTTTGAGGGTAAGCTCTTTATTGCTGCTTCAATCTCTTGGATTGTTATTGGTTGGTTTAATTTTTCTATATCTTCTTGATTCAATTTTGGGGGGTTGTATGTGTCTAAAAACTTGTCAATTTCTTC